>NW_020769401.1:339570-476966 GCF_900518735.1 Pseudonaja textilis
CACCCCCACTAGCAGTTAAAAGGAAGAAGCATCTGCAATCTCACATCACTCTGAGAAGCACAGAGCACAGGTTTTCTCCCGCGTAAAATTGGAAGTATCTAGGTGACGTTTTGATGAAGTCTCATTCATCATCTTCAGGCTTCTGTCTTCGGCTTTGTGCTTCTCAGAGTAATGTGAGCTTGCAGCTGCTTCTTCCTTTTAACTGCTAGTGGGGGTGTGACTTGATTGGGTGGGGGCTTGGCTGTGTTCTGATTGGGTGGGGGTGTGTTCTCATTGGTTGGGGGTTTGGCTGTGTTCTGATTGTTCTGACACGACCACAGACCAGAAGCCGCACCACAGCTGCATCACTACCCGCTTCAAACCCCTCCGACCCATACATGAAGCGAACTGACGCCCACCATGAAGATGCGGCACGACCACGAAGGCGAAGCCAAACAGCAGGATCACAGCTCACCAGCTAAAATCCCCCTGCAACTAAGACTAACCTGAGCACAACCAAGCCCCCACCTGAACAGAACACACCCCCAGCCAATCAGAACACAGCCAGCCTCCCAACCAATGAGAACACACCCCCACCCAATCAGAACACAGCCAAGCCCCCACCCAATCAAGTCACACCCCCACTAGCAGTTAAAAGGAAGAAGCAGCTGCAAGCTCACATTACTCTGAGAAGCACAAAGTTGAAGACACAAGCCTGAAGATGATGAATGAGACTTCATCGAAACGGCGCCTAGATACTTCCAATTTTACGCGGGAGAAAACCTGAATAACCAAAGATCCATACACACACACACACACACTTAAGAACAATTGAGAGAGCCTTCCAAAGAAGCCAGATGTCCTCAGTTTAGCAATCATTCAGAGATATTACAGACCCCTTAAAAGCTACTTATGATCCAGTTTCAAAGTTAGGGTCACTGTGGCATTCTTACATTTGTCCTTACAATCAAATGCAGGGATGCTGCAGTCGTCCGTCCCCCCCCCTCCCCCCGCAGGTTGCTGCAAGCCTTGAATCTGTTTTCCACCTCACCAGAGCCCATCCACCTTCAATTGCGCCACTCGGTGACTCTGGACTGCTTGGTTCCATTCCAGAAGTGTGTGCCTTTTTCCAAGTGCCATTATGAAACAGCACCTTAGTTGCTCCTGCCAGTGGTTTCCCTCCCACCATTTCTCTCCTGGAGAGGGAGCTCTCTTTCTCTCTGCTGGGCAGCCCCACTATCTTTTGAACTGCTAGCCCCTTGGACAGCGTGGCCACACAACAGAAAGGGGGCTCCCTCATCAGCCACAGTCACTGGCAACTGCAGACAAGTAGGATTGGGACCTGAGTGGTAGAGATGAGGGGCTAAACGCAACCTTGGCAGTGGTGGGGGTGGTGATGTTGGGGGGGGGGGGGTTGAACAAAGACTTGGGTAAGTGTTCTGTGGTATGGAAAGTCACCAGTAAGAGGGAAATCACCAATGGGACAGTTTGATTGCTGTTGCTGTGTGTGAAGAAAGGCTTAGCCTTAGATTGAAGTGGCTTTAATGGCTGCTCCATTCCTGGGATCTGCCTGCTTTCTGCCTTCCTGTCTCTGCTTTCCCCTTCCTGACTGAGGCTGGGCTGGGGTGCTGCCTTCCCATTCTAGGACAGACTGGGCTTCTTTCCCGGTTTTCTTGCATTTGAGCTGTACTTCAGCATACTGTCCAACTCGCACAAATCCAGTGCCAGCCCTCCTCTGTATCCCCACAGCACCTTGTGCTAGGACATTTGCTTAATGACCCATACATTCAGTTAGTGACTACTGTAGTCCCCAGTTAGTGACTACAATTGGTATGGTTGTTTTCGGAGTCTTTGAATGAAACAGTCTCACTTAACTGTCTCACTTAACAACAATTTGTAACTTTAATGGGCAGATTCCATTATACTTGTACGATTAGGACTACCTGTACAATAGAGAAACATCTCTATTTTCTTTTTTAAAAAACAGATGTTAATCTGCATTCTGAATGACTTTTTAGAGGACCTTTTCAGTCTTTCCAGTATTCCAAGAATATCCAGTATTCTTGGTTCAAGTGACGGCTTAAAACTTTTGGAATATCTTGACACAACTTAGCTATAATGTCTTTGCCTCCTCTTTGAGTGATTGCTCACTTGTTTTATTGAATTAGATTTCCTGCTTTTATTATTTTTAAAAAATAACTCAAGGTGGCAAACATACCTAATATTCCTCCCTCCTTCTATTTCCTCTATAACTTCTCTATGATGTGGGTTAGGCTGAAGGGAGGGTGTCTGACCCAGCTTTCATGCCTCAAGTGGAATTAGAATTTTCTCAGTTTTGCACTATTTTCAATATCCATTTTATATTTTGTGATGTGATGTCCTAATTTCAGATATAGAACTTCTTCCTGACAATATTGTGATTAGATTTGTATGATTACCCTCTGAATATATCCTGTAAAATGTTAGCTTGCTTTACTTCATTTAATTACAAAAGTACAAAAGACTAGTTTAGATTTAGAAGACTGGAGTGTTCAATGGAATTTATGACATTTTAGCTTCTGCCATTACTCCCCTCCATTTCCACTATATTGTATACCTTTTCCTGTCCCTCCGCTTCAGAAATGGTTTGCTGTATAATATGAAAGGGATTTCATAAAATCCAGGCTAAATTCTTCTTAAGTATGTAGATTAGATGTACTGATACTGTGTTTTGTTTAATAGAGCTTGGATCATTTTGTTTGATTCCATTGTGTTTAACAAGTTAAACTTTTAATCTTACTTCAGCAATGCCTGCAAACTAATCCAGAAAAGAGGCCGTCTTGTAATGAACTGCTGCAGTGCAACCTCTTTAGCAAAGATGGGTTTGCTGAAAGGTGAGTTTCCTGATTTTATCAAAGTACTTGTTAAAAAGAAACAATGCTGAGAAGTTCTATGTATATAATACATTCTCCTTTTAGCATATATGAAGATGGAACTAGATATTGTTGACTTCTGGAGCTGCAAAAGACTTAAATAGTGTCACTAAGTGAAAATCATGGATGGGAATAATGGCACTTCTTATCTGCTTCTTTTTCTGCTGCTACGTTCTAATCTCAGAAAAACGATTACAGATTTGGTCTCAGTCCAATTCAGGAAAACAAAGTGAGGGCATGATCTGGCCCAGCTAATTCTTCATTGCAGAAGAATTTTACTTCTTTCCATTTCCTGTACCAAATGCAAACTAGTTGCTCCTTATTTGCTATCAAATGGTTAGTGCCAGTAATATATTACTGACCAGAATAAGACCCAGAATTTATTGTAATAGGAAGTGACCTTTCCAATGAGGCTTAATTCACATTAGAGACTGCCCCTTCTCACATCTATTTAACTCACATTGGCTTATGTGAGTTTATGTTTCAGACTTATGTGTGTTTATTACATAAGTCTGTGTTCATAAACATAGAGTTTATGAACAATTGAACAATATAAAACTCAGTGTTTATGTATGGTAGTTTCTCTGAACAGAGATAATTTTTTAAAATGTTCTTGCTGATTTCTTGGAATGTGCTTTTAGTGGAAATCTATGTGTGAAAATCTTAATGTATTTGATCTGAGTCTATAACTAGCATTAATTAAAAAATAAATGGAGATTGGGCAAGAGTGAAAAAGACGATATTAAACCCACACAGGTGTTTCTTAAGATATAGCTATAATGGAACTTGCCTCTTATAGTCACATGTCATGATGGTCATTAAGAGAGATAACCATGTTTAATGACCTCTGCCCCTTGCTCTACCTGGTGCAGTTGTTAAGATGCAGATTGATAAGCAGATCACAGGCATCTTGAGTATGGGAGGGCCTGAAATGGTAAGCACAGGCCCACTTGCCCCAAATATGACGATTCCCTCAGGCACCAGCTCAAATGATGATGAAGAGCTGGCTCCCTGCAGTCAGTTGTAAGGATGAATAATCACTGGGATGCTGCAGCAACTGTAACTTTGAAATGAGTAGCTTTAGGGAGAGACTCCAATAACTGAATAGTTGCTAAGTGATCAGTTGTATCTTGAGGACTACCTGTAATTTTTAATCTCTTTTTTGTATTCTAGTCTATTTATTTATTTCAGTTTTGATCCACAAATAAAAACTTTGCAACATAGGATTGCAAGCATCTGTTGAAATAATAGTATAATGTATACATGATAAAAATAAGCTTTATTATTAACTTTAGTAGACAGATTTAAACAGAAACACAAAAACATAACACACCAAGCAAGATGATAACAAATATCCACTCAGTTATCAGGAACCCCTGTAGAATGATAGTAGAGAAACCCCAAGATGGCCATTGTACAGAGCACTCAGCACTAGGTCTGCATCAAAGTGTATAGCTTTGTAGAGTTTTATGAGGTCCTTTATGCTCTCTAAGCTTGGTTGTTTGCGTGCAGTTTCATTATCTGAATGGATAACAATCATTAATACACACAAGCTCAGAGAGCATCAAGGATTCCATAGTTCAGCGTGAGTCACATATATTGTCCTATATTTTTTCTTAGACCTGTTTAAATGGCTGTTTTATTTGTTATCTCATTGTACTTCTCGTTACATCAAGAAATGATAAATAAAAGGCCAGTATTTTCAGAACTATATTGAAATGTCTTTTCTTACCGACATGGTAAAGATATTTTTAATTTATATTTTTTGAAAATATTGAATAACAAAAAAAATATAAGAGAAGGTTTTAAATGTGAATGTGTGATGAGTAAATGCTTTTGCTTATTAAATAAAAGTTTCATTTTTATGTTTTCATTTTAATGTGAAACATAAGATTTGTTCAAGAATTTAAAATCAAGATTCAAAAAGAAAAAGAACACTCTCTACCCAAGAAAACAAAAACAAATAAGAAGGACAAAGATGATATAGGCGATGAAAGAAAAATGCTTTTAATCCAGGTTTGTGGAACTCAGGATTTTTTTCCTTCTTTACAATTTTATATGAATATATGTATAAAAATGATTTTAAAGCCAAATTTAATCTGTGCCTATGAAAAATTATTCTTCATTGTTTGAGATGGGACTGTCAGAATGTAACATTCTAAGAGCTTTCCTTTTAGAAATTGTGCAGTTTTACTTAAGCTATTTGCATACAAACCCTGTTCTCTCCATTAACTACATAGCATCCTATTTTGAATGCTATGTTCTCTGAAATCCTTCTTTCTTTATTTTTTTAGTTACATATTTTATTTATTCAAGACAAGATTAAAATACAAAGTATGAAATTCCCCCCCCAAAAAAATCAAAAAGAAGACAAAAACAAAACAAAAATAAAAAACATGAACAATCAAAAATATTAAAAAGATACATAAAAAAACATACATATATTATCTCCTCTAGTTGAATACGGATTAATACGTTACTACTATATTAATATCCACCACTTGCAAAAGAGGCCATCCCAAATTTTTTAAACTACTAAATCTATTTGCAAATTATTGACCCGTTGTCTGCTGTATGCTATAAAAGTGACAAAGTAGTTAACAGGAACAATAATAGTACTATAACAAAACAAAATTAAAGTTTCAAAACTCTCTCTTAACAAACTTCTGTTGTAATCATAGAAGGTTTCCCATGGCATGTTATCTATTCCAAGTCATCCCAAAAGTTATAAATAGTTCATCCTGGATCAAATGTCCATGTTTGTTTCTTAATTCCATTCCTTATCAATAGTTTCATTAAATATAATAGATTCAGTCTCCAGAATAAGTCTATCTTCCAGACAAAGTCCAAGTAGAAGTGATACCAGTTACCATATTTTTCGCACTATAAGATGCACTTTTCCACCTCTCAAAAGTGGGGAAAATTCTGTGTGTCTTACAGAGTAAGTGTTGCAGGGAGAGGAGAGGGGTTGGTGCACTGCTGCTGGGAAACGCTGGAGCCTTCGCTGCTGATTGGCATTTGGATCGGCCTCCCAGAATACCATCGATCAGTTCTAGGCGATGGGGATTGCCACTGCCGCCACTACTGTTTGCTGCCGCCTGTTTGCTGCTGATCGCTACAGCCCATTGGCGAATGGGTAGTGATAGGCAGCAGCGGCAATGGCGATAGGTGGCTCTTGGCAACGAAGGCTCCAACGTTCCCTGCCAGTGGTGGCAGAGTTCAGCTCAGTTGAACTGGTGGTGGGCACAATGGAGCAGAGCCTTGACAAATCACATGCTGGGACTTGTGATAATTTGCTGAAGCTGACTGGGCTGTTTGCAGTTTGCTGCAAGGATGCTAGCCAGATGAATACCGGATGGATGCCAGAAAGCAGGGGTAGATGTTTTTTTCTTGCTTTCCTCCTCTAAAGGTAATGTGTGTCTTATGGTCCGGAGCATCTTATAGACTGAAAAATACGGCAATTAATCCATCTTGTCTCCCTCAGTCTTTGTAGAAGAAAGGAATTTGCCAATTCCCCTTTCAGTCAGAGTCCTGGTATTGTAGAAATATGCAGATTTAAAGTTCAGAGCTGCAGATGGAATTCACTTAGTTAGTTCTCCAACATTAGAATGTTTCTTTGGTCTGAAACTGGATCAAAGTCCTTTTGTGTATCTTTATCCAAAATTCCATGCCCTAATATATTTTGCAGGATCATTATTGTTTCACCAAGCTTTTTAAAGACAAATTCATTGTTGAGCTGCATTTTCAGAATCAACAAACAAGATTGATATGGTATTAAGCTATTAGAGAATCTAGTTATTTGCTTTGGATACTGTAGAGCCTCCTCCCAGAAAATAACAAAACTAGTCATGGAAAGGATATGGAATGTCCCAGACAATACTGCAGATCCTAGTCAAGCAATACTTACATGCTATGTCCTAGATAAAAGGAAGTGAACTTCCAATAATCTTTTCTGCTGTCTTCATCACACTCTGCACATTTTTCTTGTCCAAAGCAATAATATCTCCAAGCCACACAGTAATACAACACAACAGGATGCTTTCAGTCATCCCTCTATAGAAAATGATAAGAAGAGGGGGAGGAAGATGTACTCTTCTCATACAATGGAGAAAATATAGGCACTGCTATATTCGCTTCACCAGTGTCTCACTGTCCAGTGACTAAGCTAAGCTGCTCGTCAGCTGCACATCCAAAAACTTGATATTACTAACGACCTCCACAGTTGAATTGTTAATACACAGAGGTGTGCGGCTATGCCTGCCTTTTCTGAAATCAGCAATGATCTCTTGTTTTTCTTACATTTAAAACCAGGCTATTTTTATTACACCAGTTCATCAAACCCTCTACCTCCTCCTGTAATTGCCCTCATAATCACCCTGAATAAGGCACACCAGTGTTATATCATCTGCATACCTCACAATATGACTGGCAGCAAGCCTTGCACAACAGTCGGGTCAGCGGGATGAATAATAGCAGACTTAGGACACAGCTGTAAAGAGAACCTGTGCTCAAGAACATGGTGTTAAAATTATTAGTCCCAACTCACACATACTGGGGCCTATCAGTGAGAAAATCAAGAATCCAGTTGCACAAAGGAGTTTTGAAGCCTAAAAGACCCAATTTATCTACTAAATGTTGAGGAATAATCAAATTAAATGCCAAACTAAAACCAACAAACAACATTCGCGCATGAGTATTTCTTTCCTCTAAGTGCATCAAACTCAGATAGAGAACATAGGAAGTAACATCTTTAGTGGAATGGTTTGGAGTGAGTCAAACACTGGAAGGAAGCTGCATACAATAAAGTCCTTTATCAGCCTTCCAAAATATTTCATAATGATGGACATAATTGCAACTGAATGATAATCATCAAATGTGATTGAAAGACATTTTTGGCATTTGTAAAATAAAGGCAGTTTTAAAATATGATGGAACACGGCCTGCTGCAATTGAAAATATTTGTAAGAACACAAACCAATTCATCTGCATACTTCCTAAGAACACGCCCAGGTATATTATCCAGGCCTGCTGATTTATGAATGTTAACTTTCCCAATGTCTTCTAGTCAGAGGTAACATCAAAGCTAATCATTTTCTCATCAGGATGGGATATTGCTTTCCTCTTGGGTAATATTTGATGCCTCAAATCTTCCTAAAAAATTTGTTCAAACCATTAAAAAAAACGGTGTCATCCTTATAGCACAATGGAGCCAATTTATAGTCTGTAAAGGCCTGAATGCCTTGCCATATACACCTAATGTGTTTGTAGAGCCCTGAAAGAAGACCTGAACTTTCTGACTGTGCGCTTGCTTTGCTGTTTTTATGGTGTATTTCAAATTAGCTCTGGCTGTTCTGAGCACCAGCATATCACTGGATTTAAAAGCTGCATTCTGTGCTTTCAGGATCTTGCGAACCTCATTTTCGTCCATGGTTTTTCGTTACCGTGCACCACAATGTTTCTAAGGACAGAGACATCCTCAATGTACTTCTGAATATATGCAATCACAGTAGTGGCATACTCTTCTACATTAATATGTTGGTTAACTGTAGCTGCTTCTTTAAACATGCCCCAATCTGTGTACTCAAAGCAAATCTTGTAATGCTTCTATAGATCTCTCCATTCAAACTCTCACGTGCTTCACTATTAGTTTTTCCCATAAATAATAGAGGCTTAAATGTTGGGTCAAGCAGCACAGAGAGGTGGTCAAAAGAGCCAAAGTGAGGGTGGGGAATAGCTTTGAATGCATTCATGATATTGGAATAAGAAAGAACCAATGTATTCCATCTCTGGTTGCAAAGTTCACATATTGATGGAAAGGTGGGGGGGGGGAGTTATTTTCAAATCAACCTGATTAAAATCCGTTACAACAGTGAAAGCACCCTCCAAGTAAATAATTGACTGATGGTGTGATAGAGAACATTCAGGGCCTCATCTCTGTTTGTACAAGAAGTATACAATACAAAAAGAAGAAATATATATATATATATAAACAATTAGAATCCAACAAGGGGTTGAAATAAATCAGCATTCAACTGCTAATAATTTTTTAAAGCAAAAAACAAAACAATAAGTTCAAAAAGTGAAAGTTCATATTCAGACATGCTTAAGAAAATGAAACTGCTGACAAGAAGATGTATACTTCATTGATAGACATTCATTCATGGATCGCTTGCAGAGGGAAATGCAATTTTCAAGACCCCCTCTTGACAGGTGTTGCTTCTCAATTTTTGTAACATGATAACTTCAATTTCAAATGTAGTTCAGCTGCTACCACTGAAGTACTAAGTATATATTTCTTTCCTTCTATCTACTTCTGTATATTTTATTAATAGTTACTATTTTCCAAATAAAATAAAGTGAGGACAAGAGTAGAGAAAAGAAAGTATGTCATTAAAAAATACCAGAAAACTAAATATTTTTTTTGCTGAAACTCATTATTTTGGCTGTCTGGTTTGATTCAAATGATGATGGAATATTTGAACACAGAAATAATTGTACATTTATGTATATATTATGCAGGGCAACTTATCAGAGAACCAGGATTGGTATTAGTTGGTTGTCTAATGTATACGTGAAAACAGATTTATTGCTATCTCTGTCAAATTCTTATTTTAAATGTGACTTTTTCTGTCTTTCATTGAGATAAAATATTCTGTAATCTTCCATAGATCAGGATAATTGTATATATATTGAGCAGTACTGTGGATTTGAATGTGATTGGTGGCTGCTTGCAGATAGAAATAATATTTTTTTCTCATGTAGTTCTCCTAGTGTCTCCTTAAATGGTTCAAATGTTAACAGAATTTCAGTTTTCTGTGACCTTTATATAACACTTACATTATTTTTTAATTGTGTTCAGTTCATTTATAGTACTTGGTTTGTGTCTTGTAACAGGATTTAGATGTGAATTCAAAGCTCAGAGATTCCAAGATGTTCAGAATGAAAGTATCTAAGGCTGACATACTGAAATCTGAAAGATCATCATGTATGAGTTTCCTGTATGATAACAGTGTTGGACAATTTAATACAACTCCAATATATCTAAAGGATTCAAACAATAGCCTAGAATATGTGAAGAATCCAAGCATGGTAATTCCTCCCATTACACAGAATTATTCCACCACACAATCCAGCATCAACAGGACCCCCACAATGGGGACAACATTAGCAAGCCATAATTACAGGTACAACATCAGAGTGAACTATCTGATTGGTATCAGTATTGCAGATTACTTTACACTTTAGATATTTCTATTTAGAAAATATATATCTTTCCATATTATCTGATGTTACTTAAGGACTAATTCACACATTATTTCCTAAGTATATAACTACAGTATACTTATTTCAAAATAGGATGATGATTCCTATGCAAAGTGAGAATTGCTCCAGCAGTATTTTTTCTTATGTTTAGGCCTCATAGGCAGTTTTTTTAAAAAACACCCAATTGTGCAGTGGTGGAACCAAAGACCTGTAATTGAATAGACATCACAGAGTGAAGGAAGGTTGAAGGAGGGAGAAAACTCTTACCTAGCTATAAGCAAATATTACCTCTTATAATCAGTATATAGCATGACAACTTCAATATTAATTCATGTTAGCAATCTTCTATGCAAACATTGACTCAGTTGTAGATCTAATTAATTTCTGCAAAGTCTCAACATCTTCTGCCTGTAGATCAATCTGGGACAATTGTATTTTTCAATTATATAGTCGTGGATCTGGCTTTTAAATTTAAGGATGACCATTCTCTGTTTACTTCTAGAATTGATGAAAAAACCAAAGTATATTTCAATCCTTGTATCAAGCAAGGGAAAAAATCACCAGCAGGTCAATACAATGTAAACTTAACAGCATCGGTAAGCTCTCTTCAAAAATTTTGAGCCTTCCTGACATTTGGCATTTATGAAATCACATCTTGTGGAAATTTAGGAAAGCATAGGATGAGCTTTACAGTTTACCCATTTCTGTTTAGAAAATATACATATATTGGAAAGTGGTCAGAGGCAAGAGAAGCGAAGTTATCACTTCCATGTGCACCTAGCAAGCAGGGCCTTTCTCTTAACATTTCATCTCTCCTTGATATTTTGGTATACTTTTGTTTAGTTACAATATTCTACTATACTCATCAGCTAAAAATGTTCCCTGGGTGACTTAAATAAAATAAATAAATAAATAAAGCAATCCTTCCAGCAAACCTATAGTGAAACATTCACAGCACCAAGAGGAAAAAAAAAACATAAGAAAGAAAGAAAAAAATTAAGCATGTTTTCTTAAAGTATGAAACATTTGTAGGGGGAAAAAAGAGAAGAGTTTCTTCAATCCTTTTCAGTTACAAATTTGTAATTAAAGCTTTTGTCTTTCTAAAGAGTGTGTGTGTGTGTGTGTGTGTGTATATGTAATGAAAAATAACAAAAATGATAATATTTTGTGTAATTTGGACAGGAACAATTATGAAGAAATGTATATATGTATGTGTGTGTATGTGTATATGTGTGTATATCGATCGATCTATTGATCTATCGATCGATCTATCTCAGTGGTGAGATTCAAATTTTTTTACTACTGGTTCTATGGGAATAGTGTGGCGTGGCTTGGTGGGTGTGTCAGGGGAAGGATACTGTAAAATCTCCATGCCCTCCCTATCCCACTAACCTGCTTTCCAGCTCCATTCTCCTGTGCAGGGGAACCAAAGAAGACCCAACCAATCAGCTGGGACTTGGGGGCAGAGAATAGATGGGGGCAGGGCCAGTCAGAGGTGATATTTGCTGGTTCTCTGGATTACTCAAAATTTCCACTACCGGTTGTCCAGAACTGGTCAGAACTTGCTGAATATCACCTCTGAGATATTTCACAATCAAGACAAAAAAAGCTACAAAACAGACAGAAGATATTAGAAACACCAATCAAGCAGAACACAGCAAACTCCAAGACCAATGAACACAGACCAAGACTCCCAACCAATCAGGATGAAGAAAAAACCATTCTGGCACAGCGTAGGACAGCACCAAATTTAAAAAAGAAACGGCTGTGAAAGCCTGACTCACAGACGAACACAATACAGAAGCCTGATGATGGCAGATGAGATTCTGCCGAAACGTTGCTACAATTTTAAAAGCACAACTACAATGACGTGGGAAAATACCCGAACAAAGCTGAATGCCATATATATATATACACATACATACATACATACACATATACACATACACATACACATACACATACATATACACACACACACTTCATTATTGTTCCTGTCCAAATTACACAAAATATTATAATTTTTGTTATGTTTCATAACTCATTTAGCATCTGCTTTGAAAGCTTATCAAGATACAGGCACAAACAATTTGAATATTTAGGATATTTTATGCAAACAGGGAGAGACATTAATTGTACCTAGAAGGTCTATCTCCTACTATAGGATGCAACTCAAGCTTTCAATTTTCCTTAATAGAGAGTAGCCTTCATTTAGCTGATTTAACGTAGGTATTTCACCATAGCATCCTTTCCCAGCCAATATTCCAACATATTTTCAATAGCTATCACTTCTTTCTGCAGATATTTGTAAATATGGTTTCCCCGCCCCCCAGCCCCACTCTCTCTATTATATTGCTTAAAGTTATTTGGGTGTTAAAGAGTAGGCTTGCTATTGATATAGGATATAGGATAGAATAAATATTTATTACTGCTTATATAATCTCTGCAAACAGTGTTTCAATTTAGACCTTTTTTTTTTTTTTTTTTGCAAAACCTTCACATTTTATTTGCCTGGTAATAGATGCCAAAAGAGAACAATACTCTTCAATCCCTCAAGAAAAAATGGGAGTTTTCTAAAGCAGATGTCCATTTTCCGGAGCTTAATTACAGCCATCTCCCTGAACTCAAAGGTGTGGATGGTAAGGGTTTGTGTTTGGTTTTAGAATGCTTATGAATAATTTTTATTTAGTAAAGGTTTTACAAAGATTTTTTGTAAACTATAGAAACAGGAAAAAATCATTGTGTGACCATATAAATCTATTTAATAAATAAAGGAAAGAAAAAATGAAGACTATCAAGAGAATAAGAAAAAGAAAGATACCCAAAGAAGAAACTTCTGGTCGTCTTTGTAAGCAGTTTGTAGCAGTTAGCATAACAATACATCTCCCACCATCTCATATTGCATGTTATAGTTCCTTCCAGTAAACAAACCTTTTAAATCATCTGTTCATTTTTAATCATTTTCAGCAAAAAGTTTATAAAAGATGTCAGTCTTTTACATTTTATAGTTCAGAATTGATTGAATAATCATAACGTTCAAAGCTAAAATGTACAGCTGAATGTATCATTGTCATTTACATTTTTCTGAAACGTGAACATTCAAAAATAGAAACATTGATGAAATTTTACCCTGCTCTATCTAAACTAGGAACATTAACAAAGTCAATAAGTTGATACGTTTTGTATTTCTATAATGTTTTATTCAATTCATTTCTATGCGTGCAAATTCTGTATATCAGGGATCGCCAACCTTTTGGACCTCAGGGACCACCAAACTCATAATTTTAAATCCAGTGGACCAGAGATCCTAGGGAAATCCCCAAAAAGGTCTGCAGGTTTATTTGCCACCCTGTTTTCCTACCCATCAATCATTCTTTATTTGGGATTGCAGGATACCGTCTCCAGCTCCGTGCTCAGTGGGGAGAGAGAGGGAGAGAGAGAGACTTTTGGCTTCATGCAAGGAAAGCAGCAGAAACAGCAGAAGTCTTTCTTTCTCTGCCCCACCAGAAACTCCACCAGAAATGAGTCTTTGTGAGACTTGTGCTGGTGCAGCTTCTTGGAGTAGGAAGAGTCCCAAAGAGTCATTTCTGGTGGAGTTTGTGGGAGAGAAAGAAAGACTTTTGCTACTTTCCTTGCGTGCAGCCAAAAGCAAAAGAAAGAAGCAGGGTGGTGGCCAGGCGAGGTGCGTGGGGTGAGTGGGGCAAGTTTCCCCCCTCTACCCTTTTCCCCCTCCCCTCACTATCTCATGTTGTTTACAAAGCAAGTGACGCAAGCCTGTGTTCCCACGCAGCCTGGATTAATTGCTCTGGGGGGTGCTTTGGGAGTGACATTTCTCTGCGGACCACCAAAACTTTCTCGCAGACCACCAGTGGTCCCTGGCCCACTGGTTGGCGACCACTGCATATATGATATATTCTAAAATTTATTATGCATATGCTTGTGCACAGATGTTCAGTCCATAATAAACATGCCTTCTGTCTTTGCTGCAGATGTGGAGGACTGTGATTGATGTTAGCCTGCCCATTTGTTTGGAATTATTTTAGTCCATACTAGCTTTTTAATTAAGGGAATGGAAAATATTCAAAATAAATATCTCTAAGTAAGCACTTGAAAAAAACTCTTTTAGAAGATATAGTGTAAATGTCCAGATTCTGTTAAGCTTTAACTATCTTCTTACCCAGCCAGCATGACCAGATGTGATGATAATATGAACTGCAATCCAATAATCGTGGAAGGCCACATGTTGTCCACTGTATTATAAATCAATGGCTAGCAATTAATAATTGAATCGGTCAAATGAAAATAAAAAGCAGTTCATAGTCCTATGTAGCATTATACATTTTAGGAAGTCTGGTAATTTTGTAAAGACTAACTACTGCTAAACAAAAATCAAATGTTTCCTTCATAAATAGTTTGGAATTCCAGATTTCTAAAGAAAGAAAACAAAATTGTTCCAGAGTCTCGCATGCCATCTCTTGCCACAATAGATCTTCAGAATCCAAACCTGGCTCTGCATCAGGTACTTGGTTCCTTTTATTTTGGGAGGGGTGGTAGTAAAAATGCATACACAACTTATGGCACTTGTTTTTCTTATTACTATTACCTATGAAGTATGTATCTTTCCAATATGCAGCCTTACTTTCCTTTTAAAAAATGCACAGTATTCCTTAAGAAGAAGAAAAACTTGCTTTTCACCTTTGTATTGATTAGTAAATGTATTGAAAATAAAGCAGTGAATATCAAAATTATATTTTATACAGCTCAGTTAGAACACCATTATATCAATACTATCTCAGGAGAAATATGTGAGGGAATATTTAGAGAAAGATAAGATAAATATTTATGAAGTTAGACTTTGTAATATATAAAGGATGAGTTAGAGGAATATAATAAAAATTCATAAAATTATTTTAATACGATCAAACATGGTAATAGATTCTAGTTATTGTTATTTCTTATTGATGTTTCTGCTAACACTAACTGTGGCCCTAACATTAGCATGCTTGAATTTCAGTTAAAATTTACTTGATTTGCAGATATCTGGAAACTCCTTGCAAGATACCTCAGAAGCCAGCTTCCCCAAGGTAGAGCATTAATAACAAACAGAATTGGCAACTCTTATGTGATTCCCATTGATCACACATCTACAGCACTTCTACACCCTTATGGAGGTATTTTGGGGAGGGAGAGGAAGTTGCTAGTATTTTGCTATAGCTAAGATAATGGCAGTAAAAGGAAAAATGATTTTATGTTAACTAGCGCTATGGTACTAAGGCTGCTACTTCTTTTATAATGTCGTGTGTGAAGAAAATAATATACAATTAATCATTTCAGTGATCTTGAAAACTGATGTAATTTGGTAGAAAGTTGTGGGAAGAGATCTTTAACAGTTGAGGATTACAATTTAACCATTTAAATGAAAATCTCTCATTTCCTCAATACTGATTCACATTTTCTATAGAAAAGCTTTCATTCATTAGAAGTCAGGCTTTTAAAGTCTTCTTTACTGGCTGTTCACATGTTTTGGTAAATGACAAACATAGGTGGCAAACATGGGTATCCATGACACCAAAACACGGCCACTTATGAAACAAATATCAAAATAATGCAACCCAAACCCTTACAAACTTTCATTCACCATTGCAATATAAATATGAAAGGACATATATTTCATAATTTTAGCATCATCATGGCTATTTGTACATGCCTGTGAAATTGTATATGACTTAGCACTTAGTATGAGGTTAAGCATGTACTTTAGACAGGAAAGATGGATTTTACAGCATTGTCTTACACTAATACAGGGGTGTCAAATTTATGGGCCAGATGTGTCATGCGCTGGCCATGCCCACCCAGTTTAGTGAAGGGGGAAGAAGTTGCAATATGTCACGTGACAACGTGTTGTCAAGAGTTTGACACCCTTGCACTGATAGGTATTTTACAAGCATCATTTTTTCACTTTTTATTTCAAACTCCTTGGTATTCAATTGCAAATTGAATTGAAATCATAAATCAGGGGAAGGCCATTGACTTGGTATCTTAACTTTCTTTTAAATATCTAATTCAGTCCCGTGAAAGCCAGAATTTGGGGCTAAAAAACTTTAGCTCTGATCTAGTACGGGAGAGAATGGCGGTCTAGAAATGCAAAATTAAAATAAAATAAATAAATAAAATATTTTGTAAATCCCTAAAGTAAAACAAAATTAACATAAGTTTCCATTGAAATAAACCTACTGTGAATTCGTATCGGTGATACTATGGGTTGATTCTGACAGCCATAAGATTAGCATTTTATATATGCCCTGCCAATTGTGGTTTATTCAAGAGAGCATAGTTATGTTAACTGTGACTGAACACAGTACGCAAACAGACCCAGTAATGATATTTTAGGAAAAAGAGAAAACAATGCTTTGATAAAAGATAAAACTATTGTTTAAAATTATTTTTATGCTTTTGGTTAAAATTCTATTACAGCTTATATTTGCAATATTTGTGACAAATACTTTCCTCTCATAATAAATTAACTTGGATGAATTAGAAAAAAACTAAGCATGATATGACCTGATTAGTACTTGAGTAAAAAATCATCAAGAAATTTCAAGTTTGTAGATCCTGGAAATTTGGAAAAATTAATCACCTGTCAAGCTCAGCGATGAAGTCACCCGGAGTCAAACTCAACTCAAGGGATACTTTGTCTAAGCTTTCTATCAAGATTGATAAAATTATTGTATTCATAGCTCTATGTTTCTCTATTCATTTCCTAGTTTTCACTGAATTTATTTAGTGTATGGCTTCACTGAATTATCTTCATGTAGTTACAAGCATGCATTTAAGGAAAATCAGCACTCCTAAACATTATGTTTGGAAATGGGCTCTCTAAAAACTAGCCTTTATCTCCCTGCCAACTCTGCTATTCTATTCTATTCCATTCCATTTATCTGAATCTCACTAAATGATATGTTCCTAATTCTTTAATACCATCACTCTTGTAAAAAACTGAAGTTAATGTTATTTGAGTAATATTTTTTTATATCACTGCACCCAAATAAAGTGAACTGATCATTTCTAAAGCATTCTTATATAAGGTGTATTATTGAAGGTGCTTAAAAATGTGTTGTGAATGTGTTGTGTTTGCATTTATTTGCCTTACAACTCATCAGCGCATTTGGAAATTATCATTATTGTTACTGTTTTGAGTAAACAGATGTCTAACATTTTTAGCTTCCAGATAATAAAATTGTAGTAAGTGTAATATTAGAATGCCAGTGATATTTCATATCTACAGCAAGAGTGGACAATCTGAGCACTATGTGGGTTGCTACACTCACACATACCTCAGTTTCCCATTGACTGCCTCTCCAGATTGAACAAAATTGAACATTATACAGAACCACAATTCTTCCATTTTGCTGATATAGGAAAATTTAAAATGTATTTAAAAATTCCACATCCTAATATCACTGGCTGTACTTCCTGAAACTCCCAGCAGGCCACAAAATAAAATAAAATTACCAATTCTAGTCTGCAACACAGAGGTGGTATTCAGTAGGTTCTGACCAGTTCTGGAGAACTGGTAGCGGAAATTTTGAGTAGTTCAGAGAACTGGCAAATGCTACCTCTGATTGGAGATTTTACAGTATCCTTCCCCTGCCACGCCCACCAAGCCACGCTCACAGAACCAGTAGTAAAAAAATTTGAATCCCACCACTGCTGCAACATAGACTTGCAGTAGTTTAATACTGATTCCTTTTCTCCAGGAAATACCAAAAACAGATTTACTACATTGTTGCATATTTAGCACTCTACAAGCTAGAATTAATTTTTAAAAAGGCATTTAAATTTGATGTGTAAATATGTCCTTTGTGTTTGCTATTGTAATTGTAATGGCATCATAAAAAATACAGATTTATGAGTTCCGGTGTGTCAGGCTTCGGCGGTGGCAGGAATTCGCATTTGTGCGCAATCCCTGCCACGCTCGCTGCTGGAGTGCCTCCGATCCAGCTGTATTTGGAGGCTATCGTGTAGGGATAACTGAAGACAGGGGAGATCCAGACAGGGGTCTGGGGGCATTGCAACCCCCTCCCTCAGCCAGCTAAACTCCCTTTCCCAAAGGGAGCGGCGGTCAGCAATGGCCGCCACAAAGAACCTCTCAGCCGGACAAGTGTTGTGCAGGAGGAAGTGGAGAAAGTGAAAGTCTTTGGCTGAACCGGGACAATAAGTAACATCTGAACACCCTGGAAATCTAGCTCTCTAAAGGATACATTGTTTCCCAAGAAGATTGTAAAAAGCTGCGGATAAAAGTGAAAAGTGAAAGTTTTTTTTCTTCACTTTCTTTCCCTACGGAGATAGCAATGGAAATCGAAAACACCCGCTTTGGCAACAGAAGGTAACTAATTTTGAGAATTAAAGCCTAGGGGACATTAAAGATTTCTGAACATTGATATTTAAAAATCTAATTTTTTTTGCTATAAGTGGGAAGGTAAAGGTAAATGATTTATATTAAAATTCTGCTGGAGGAGACTGCTTGGAGTTTATAAGAGCAGAGATTAAACTGCAATAAGACTTCTAAAAAATCATTTTGGAACTGTGTATCTGAACTCTAGCCCAGGAAAAGAAAGTATTAAAAGAAGAAAATGCTAAATGAAACAGTTCGTGTTGATCTGGATTGCTTGATGACTTTGGGACTTTTGCAAACTATTTTTTGAAAGTCTAAAAACACTTGGATTGTGTAAAAAAAAGTAAATAAAAATAAATATATATATCTTACAATGGCATTATCTGTGGAAGAATTTAAAATGGAATTTAAAAAGCTAAAAGAAGAAGAACAAGAAGGCAAGGCCTCTTCTGGATCTGTTTTTCACTTCTTAGAAATGGCGATTTCTACCTATCAGGAAATACAGCAATCAGAAAGCTGGGATGAAGAAGAAGAAGCCATCTTTAATGGACGAACTATTTTAGTTGATGAAGAAAAGGGAAAAGGGGGAAAGAAAATGGAGAATTCAAGATCTAAAAAAACAACCAAGAAAGGGAAAAATAAGGTGAAAAATAGATATAATGTTAGAAAGCAACAGAAAAGAGGAATACAACTGAGAGGGGAGACTAAAAGGGCGGAGATTGAGAGATTGGGGGGGGGTAAAAAGGCTAGATTCGACAAGAAAGAAAGGGGAAAAGGTCAAAGAAGTTATAAAGGCTTAAAACAAGAAGTTAAAAAAACATTTTTTTTAGAGACAAAGAGTAAAATACAATTTAAAAAGAGATTCTGCAAAAGTACACAAGGTTGTATCGTAGTATTCATATTTGAAATAGAGTTAGAAAACTGGTATATGTGTTAATAGAATACTGTAGGGAATGTGTAAAATATCTAAGATTTAATAATATCTAATATCTATGTGTAAAATATCTAAGATTCAATAATAGAGTTTAATTAATTAATTTGTTATGGAACATTGTTTTTACTATATTATAAGCTTATTATGTTTTTTTATTTTAAAATGTTATTTAGAATGTACTAAGCAGAATCAGAATGGAAACTATGTATTATTTTAAGTGTTAAAATTGGGGGAAGATAGAAAGGCATCATACTTCAACCACTGATTATAGGAAAAATTTTGTATTAAAGAGAAAAGATAAATAGACAATTGAAAAAGAACGGACAAAAGATACAAGTATAAAGATTTAAATTGAAATGAAGTAAATAAAATAGAATTAAGAGAGTGAAAAGAGGGGAGAAGACATATAGAAAATATAGAATGTTAAATAAGATATGAAATAGTATATAAGGTGAGCATGAATTTGATTTATGTCTGTAGAAAAAGATGTAACCCGGGGTTAAGCCGCTTTCTAAAAAGAAGTTTTATGTTTTCATGTTACGTGTTTTGTTTATTTATGTTTGTTTATTGAGAATTAAGATTGTTGGATGAGAACATATGAAACCGTAAATAAGACAGATGAAAGTATAAGTTTAATGAATAAAATTGAATAGAAGTAAAAGGAAAAATAGTGAGAAGTTGGAAAAAGAGTAATAAGATATGAAGCTGAATACATAAGATGCATATTAAATTGTGTTTGTATGGAAATGTGATAATTTGGAACTATGCTGTACTTAAATAAGATGTTTTATTTGCTTTCTTAAAAGATGTTCTATGTTCTTACGTTTTATGTTTTGTTTGTTTGTGTATTGTCTTTGAAAATTAATAAAATTTGTTTAAAAAAAATACAGATTTATTTTCTGTTATATTGATGATTCTGACTTGGAGGCCGATGGTAATGTGAAGTTTCTTTTACTTGCCACTAACACCTTTGTAAAGTATAATGAAGAAGGGAAGGGGGTTCTGCAAGTATGGCAAATAACTTGATATTTGGATGCTGCTTGCTGGAATTTGTATGAGGAAGTATTATTATCTACTTTGGTCTCAGCATTTTAATTGAAACAAATCAAGTCTTTTATAAAACAAGTACTTTTAAAAATACAGATGGATATAAAGGTAAAGCTTTCCTCTGTCTAGTTGTATCCTACTGTAGGGGACAGTGCTCATTTTTGTTTCCTAGCAGAGGGAACCAATGTTCTCTGAAGACATTTCCATGGTGATGTAGCTATCATAAGTATATGCCGAGGTGCCTGGAACACTCTTATCTTCCCATCAAAGTGGTACCTATTTATCCACACACATTTGCAGGCTTTCTAACTGCTAGGAGCTGGGGCAAGGAGTTCACCTTGTTGCAGAATGCTCAGGACTTGAATCTGAGCTGTCAGCTTTCCAGATGACAAGCTCAGATTCTTTAACCATTGAGCCATTGTGCCCCCTCATGGATACAATTGTTTATTAATTAAAAAACAGTATATTGAATCATAGCTACATCAGTGATAAAAAAGCTCTTTATAGCAGCTAGATAGCTTAGTAGAAAACCATCGTTGAGATGGGAGACTGGAGTTCCAATCCCAATTGGTACCTACCTTACCAGTATGATTCCCTGGCCAAAAAAACCCTAATGCTTCATCTGCCTATCTCAAAATATGACTTACACAAACTAGAAGTGTTATTCTGGCTTGGACATTAACTGGATTATTGATGCCCACATTCCATATTGTGTAGCGTTTCGCTGATCTATCTCACAATTTGAGATCGATCAGCTACACATTACATCCCAAATTCAAGAAGACTTGGAAGAAGAACTGGACATGTAGCCAACCCCTGGAACTGGAATGTCATTACTCTTTCCTTTACAAAGGGCAACAGCAGATAATGAGAGATAAGATAAGATCACAATCTAGGTACAATCAACTCCTGAGAGTTATTACCAAGTCTCAGTAGATAATATGTTAGAAGCCCTTACAACAATCCCTGGTATCACGATAATTCAAACTAATGAATTGGTATATGCTACAGTCACTGTAATCCTATATCTGGCTACACAATAAGAAAAACAGTAATAAGTACTCCCTCTGGGAAATGAGGTTAAAGGTTAAAATCAAGATAACTCAGAAAGAGGCTTAGTTAACTGGTGGAATTACAGAAAGGTGTAAAGATTTGGGATAAGATTAGGCTTCTTAAAACATACAAAGCCAAACTCTACCAGAAATCATTGAGACTGATAAACAAAGGTTTACAGCACTGGCTACCAGGCCAAGAAGATATAGAATCAGAGGCTAAGAAGATAAATGCCCTGTCTCCAAAGAACCATCCAAAGTGTACTCTCAATAACAACAGAGCTACCATTAGCAGAAACTGAACAGTATTGGAATAACAAATGGGAGAAAGAGAAGACATAAAACATCAATGTGAAGTGGCTGCAGGACCTGCACCACACCACAGCAGTCTTCCAGAACAAGAACCAGTCACTATTACAGTTGCAGACATTCAGCAGCAAGTTAAGAACATGAAGAGGTGAATAGCACCAGGCCCAGATACAATCTACTCCTATTGACTGACTAAGGAATAAAACAGCAGGCATGAATGTCTAGCATCACAGATGTACCAGTTAGCAGCAGGTTCCTTCCCACCAAGACAGGCTAACACAAAGAAGGGTGATCATAAAAGACCCCCCACAAGGTAACAGCAATGGCCAACTACTGACCAATAACCTGCCTTCACACAACATATAAAGTACCTTCAGACATTAATAGCTACCAAGCTACAGAACCATATGGGCCAATATATGACTTCAGCTCAGAAGAACATTGGGAACATCAGAGGCTCCAAACACCAGACATTTCTAGATAGAGCAGTTTCCCAAGAATCAAGTCTAGACAGACCCATCTGGATTGATTACGGGAAAACCTATGACTCAATACCATACATATGGATCTGTGAATATCTGGGGCTACACAAGGTCAACAAGACAATAAGGACTTTCCTCAAAAACCTAATGGAAGACAACACTGGAAAGTAGTACAAGACAGCTTACATAAGTGGTCATACCAAGAAGATGCGTTGTTTCCATTGCTGTTCAACAGAGCTTTGAACGCCTTTAGCCAGGGACTTTAATCACAGGGACTGAATATGGATACAAGTTCAGGAGTGGAACTACCGTCAGCCACTTCCTCTACATAAATTACATCAA
Organism: Pseudonaja textilis; assembly: GCF_900518735.1. Next base: position 362,286 of record NW_020769401.1, read on the forward strand.
GTTATATGCTAAGAGTAGTGAACGAGAGAGACATCAACTCACTGATCCACCTGACACAGATCTACAGTGAGGGCATTGGGATATAATTCGGACTGGAGTAGTATGGCAAGATGGTGGTCAAGAGAGGAAAATTTTCCAGAAAAATGAATAGATGTCAAGAACCCAAAGTGTATGAATCCTACATATTTCCTAGTCTTTCCCCTCTTTTGCTCATCATTATTTATTTCATCCCTTGATAGCAATTCCCTGTCTCTAATTTTTCTCCAGGTCTTTCATTTCTCTTATTATACCCTCATATTTAAACTAGGAATGCCCAACCCAATGGCTAAGGGTACAAATATGTGAAGAGATACATTCTTTAATTTTCTGAAGAGTATATCTCTTGAATTCAAAAGGACGTTGTAGTTAATTAATGGAGATTTAATTACATTGTTTCTTTTCTTGCTGTGACTTTTATATGACTTATTTTATTGCATAAGAGAAAAGACTTCCTTATTACCTTCTGGCTTATCTCCTGTATCGTGTTATCTTTTAGTGTGGAAAACTTTTCATTGATGCATATTTTTAACTGATTATTTGTTAAATGATGTGAATAAAACAATTCAGAGATTAGAAAAATAATATATTTTTAAGTGCATCTGCTGTCCAGAGACATTTTTGTATTTGATTTTGCTTTAATTAATTCACTGATTAATTGTTTTCATAGGTGAACCTTGTATATGTGATTTTGCTATTAGTTTATGGCACATGAACATAATTCTGTTTGTAGAAGAAAAAACTGTTGTTACTGGGTAGACCGTAGGCTGCAAACAGTTATGTTTGATCTTTCATATGAATAAAAACATAAATGCTATCATTTTTATCCAAATACTGACCTCACTCTTATGTTACCACAAAATACCATCCTGATTTCAACATTTAAATAACCTATAATTTCTAACCTCTGTGGCTTTGCAATGTTCAAACGTGTATTTCTCATTGTGTACATAAAATGTTAATTAAACGTCTGTCTCGTGTTTGAACAGGGATTTAAAAATCATTGATAGTAAAGCAGAAGTAAGTGACTTAAGAGGGTGAGTTAATGCCTTGAAATAAGTAAGAGGAAGCATTGTGCCAGCTTTTTAAGTTTCCCATACAGCAATTCCACTGGACCTACTTTTCTTAAATATGATTAAAAGTACGGAGCATCTGCATTTAATCAGGGAAAGAGCTGAAATGAGTGGGCCCTTTCGTCCACTCTCCTGCTCTGTTCTTCCTGTAAAGGCTCACCAAGTGACTTAAAAATTGTGTAAATCAGGATTCTGAAGGAACAATTCCTTTTCTCTATATAGGGAAGGGAATAGTGTGTCACCATTTCCTATCCTTTCATGGGGCATTACTGCCACTTTTACTAATATCTGGATAGGTCTGCCTGAACATATCTTCTGTGTTTGTTCTAAGTTATCTGTTGCTTAATATTCTTATAAATCTTTGTTAAATATGTGTCTCTGCATACTCATGATCTTTCTGCTTTTAGTCTCCATATAAGCAAGTTGAAAGGCTGAAAATGGCTTCAGTTGTGAACGTTTCTTGCTCTACTATTTTTTAACCAACTGAAATAGCAATGGAGACTGCAATCGAGTGAGAACGGAAGGAGATGCTTGACTTTTACTTTGGAAAATCTTTCCATTCAAGATTGCTCTCCATTCCGCCTAAACATCAGTTTAAACTATATTCCTCTTCTTCCTAGAGCATTATTTACGAACATGGATAATAAATCAAATTGTGAGGCAAGCCCATATTATATGGAGAAGCAGATATTCCATCATTTTATAATTCCAGCACAAGTGATAGCTAATCCTTTATAACATCATACACTCATACACGCACAGGCCATCTCATAAGATAATTGCACCAACTTGAAATCAGAAGCCTGAATTTTACTAAATATCAATTAATAATCTAAAATTATTCACAACGCCACCATTTTATAAAATTGGATTGCACTGTATGGGCAAAAAGTCATATTTTCTGTAATTCTATATATCTAAATGTATTAGCATCAGCATTTAATAAGGAAGCGGAATATAATCAGCCTTCAACCTCCATTTATCTGAACCTCCTTGAAGGAACTCAGGAAAAGAACATTATTGCACATTTTCAACAATACAGAGAACAAAAAAAATCAGTGTATGACCCTTATTATGCATTAAGATAGCTTCAAGAGAGGGACCTTTTCCTATTTTCATGGATAAAATATATTCTTTCCAAAGAATGAAATATGCAGCTAAAAACACTGCTTGATCTTATAAGTTTGGAAAAGCTTTAACATTTTAAAGAAAATTAATTTCAGCCTCAGTAATCTTTGATTATTAAAAGTGAATATGAAAATCAAAAAGCAGATAGATTAGATTGGAACCATTACATAGCATGCCTGATTGTTTGGAAATGAACATTATTGTATCATTACTGTTTGAACTCATTGTTCTTAATCCCGTTATCTATGCTTCACATGATTCACTGAGTGTTCTGCATCCAAGCTGTAGGGTTCAATCAGTAGATTTAATCCGTGCATATAAAGTCAAGGTTCTTAGCAGAACTGTTTCCTATTTTTCACTTTGATCCCTTTCCACCAGTCCCATAATGGAAGCAGTGGAAGCGAATACCCCTTGGACCATTCTTTCTTCTTACCATTGCTTTCCACTCTCCTTCCGGGAAAAAAACCCAGCTTGTAGAGCCAAGTAAGTAATTGTAATTCAAGGACTCAAGGATTAGTAGAAGATTTACGACTAAATGCTGGTTGGAAGATATATTCATTTGGAGTATCCATTCCAGATACAGCAAGAATTGAACCAGTCAAACCCAGCTTTGCCCAGGAATGGAATGAATATTGGGTTACTTGAAGCAAAGCAATTAGCAAAGGTAACTACATGAGTAATCTATGAATTAATCTGTTCCTTCTGTAGTCTGCTTCCAATATATATGCAGGGAGTATATTAGGGAGCAAGTTCAAGATTGTAGCAGTCTGAGTAATTATAAACTTCAGGAGCAGAAGCTTCACTCACCATCTCTTTGATGTGGGTTTTGTTGCTGAATAAGATTTTGGAAGAAATAGAGCTGTTATTCACACAGTAGTTAACATTTTTTCCAATTATCAGTTGTAACTTTTACCTGATTGGGTTACTTATCCAGCACATTTTGAAAACAAATCTCAAATTGTTGTGTCTGTGGAACAGGCATTTCTATTTTGTTAAACATTTAGGAATACAAATATTTTGTCAAAAGTTTATGATAACGTTGCCATTACTGAACCTTGGTAGGATGAAACTCATGACTGGAATATACTGATGGAAGAATATAAAGGTTCAAAAGAAACAGAACTAATAAAAGAGGAGATAGAGTTGCGTTATATGTAAGAAATCACTACATCTCTATAGAAATGCACAAAACCAAGAATGAAAGCCACCTAGAATGAATATGTGTCAATACAAAAGGAAAAAAGAACAACACTGCTATAGGTATATACTGCAGGCTACCCAACCAAGCAAAAGAAAATGATGAAATTTTGCTAACCAATATGTAGGAAACAGCACAATAGTAATGCGGGCCTTTAACTATCCTGACGTCAACTAACTCTGCATCAAGTGGGAGATTGACCAGGTTCCTGGCCAGCCTAGCTAAGAATTTTGTTATCCAAAAGATAAAGGAGGGAACAAGAGAGACAGCTGTACTGAACCTAATTCTTAGTAACAGAAGTGGTGATCGAGGGGATGAAGTTGCCAGAACTTTGGGGGAGAGTGACCATGTCATATTGGAATTCAATATAATGCAAACACAATAGAACATAAAGCAGTGTCTTAGACTAGTGGCCCTCAACTTTCCAGCTTGGTAGCCTGGCCTGGCACAGTGTGGGGAGGGAGAGGGGGTGGTTCCTTTGAGTGGCAGGCATGCATGCATATGCATAGCCCCATTTGTGCAAGTGGTTGGTGTACACATGCACCACTTGTGAGTGGAGCTTCATGCGTAAGTACCTGCCGCTTGTGCTAGTGGAGCTTTTTGCGCATGTTTGCTCACCGCTTGTGCAACCTGGTTCTGAATGGGCCCAATAATGGATCTCCGCCTGGGATTTTGGGAAGGATTCCATTCATGAAAATCTTTAGGAGAAGAGTTTGGGAAACTCTTATTTACAAAAATATTTCAACATTTATGGTCTGAAAACTGTTGAATCCCCAGATCTGTGTACATGGGCTTATTCCATCTCTGAACATCTTGCTTAAGAGAAGGTCTTGGACAAGACTGAAAACTGCACTATTGTCAGGAGGAAGATTTTGAGCATATTTGTTAAACACTTAATATGGAAAAAAATCACAGTAAACCCAGCATTCAAGGGAATGTTGAAAATAATCTTTACAAGTCTTGGCAATGCAAAAGGTTTGTTAGTAGGATTTTAACTGCACTGTAGCACTTTCTACTATTCTGCTACAATATTACAGAAATCCTTTTAACACCCAATGAAAGAACAAGAAGAAAATTTAAAGCTTATGTGTCTTTAAGAAAGCTTTTTTCCCCTGGATGTTATTATGTTACATACATAACACTTAGGTAAATAATGTTTGTGAAGGAAGGGTTAACCATATCATTTACATTATCAATACATCTGTTTCTGAAGATTTTTGGAGCTAATTAAAACTCATGATAATGACTCACACCAATGTAATCTATGCAGAGTTTTGATTGTATTCTACTTGTAAGGGAAATGCCAAAATTGCTGTATGGGCACACATACTCCAAACTTGTAGTTGTTAATTAACAGCGATTCACTTTCCTAGATTCACTAACCAGCTTACTAAGGGCTTACTGAAGAAAGCTTAATTAGTTGGTTCTTGTATAACTTTCCAAAATTTAGCCAGAATCAACAAATCAATGAAAAATTTGAACATTATATGATGTGTGAAATCAATAATTTCTTTCTCTACAGGAATCCTGGAAATTGTATTTTAATGAGCAGTCTGTAAGGTTATTGGCCCCTAATTCCTTGATCTGTAATCACACAATATAGGTGTGACACTTGCTAAGAAAGGGAGATTTCTTTCTTATTTCGTTCTTTACCAAAAGCCAGATAAGTAGAGAAGGCCAGAAAGAGGCAATCAGCAAGCCACAACTATTAAATCTCCTGATTACTCAGGCTTTATATCATTTCTAGAAGGTAATCTAAGCCTCCCAGATCCAAAATGCAAAAATCTGATGATTACTAGGTAGTGGCAAAGAAATCTAATCCTTGCCTGAGTGTTTTATTAAATTCTATTGTGTAAAATAAAATGTGGCAGTTTGGGTTTTCCTCTAAAAGCTTAAAAAAACACGAGGAAATATTACTCTTTAGCTTTATTCTCATGACACACATAAATAGATGGGGGAGGGCAGTTATAACTATATTGTAAACTATCCCTTGATCCAGTTTTAACCCTTCCAAAAATCCAGTCATACACAAGGTTTAAACTAACTCCTCCCGACTCCCACACAAATTATCCATTGGCCCATTTGAAAATAAATTGACCCAAAGAGATAGAAAAGATAGAAAAAGCTATGGTTAGTGTTTTATCAGGCAGCAGTGGAATCCAAAAGGCATTGAATATATCCTGCACGCTTGCATAAGAACCAATCTTTTCCATCAGGATGCTTTAAGTCATATCTGTGAAGGCACATGCAGTAATGAAAGCAAATGAAGGAGGAAAAAACAACAGCCTTAGAGTAGTATCACTAACTGAATGTGAGATTGAATCTCACATACTTCAAAAGTTAACTAAATCATATTTGAATACGAATACAATCATGACGCTAAAGATCCCAAATATTCCCAAATATAAAATGAAAGCTTTCTTATGTTGTAAGATCACTCTGCCCCCTAATAGTTATAACCAGCTTCTCCATAAATGAGGCAAGGGGAACCAGTAAATAGATTTATTGCTATCAAATCTTATAGCACAATACTAATGTGACAGCCTGCATTCACCTAGAGCATGGGCGTCAAACTGGCAGCCCACGGACCAGATGCATCAAGTGCAGGCCATGTCCACCCCAGCTCCATGAAGGGGAAAAATGTTACGATACATCACGTGACAGTAAAGTGATGCAAGTTTGATACCAGTGACCTTAGAGCACCATGAAGAGTACACACTTTTCATAATCCTAGTCCATGCACATAAAAAATGGCAGAAGACCCCGAGACATTGTAATTATCTACCTTGGGGGTCTCCAAATTTGGCAACTTTAAAACTTGTGGACTTCAACTCTCAGAATTCTCCAGTTAGAAATCCATACTGCAGCTTGCACCATATGAAAAAAATGAATGAGAAACCTTTCTCCTAATTTGGCAATTGGAGGCCGACAAGCTGAAAGTAATGAAAAACAATTCATGAAAGTTATCGTGTACAATAATAGAAACAATGTTAGCAGTATTCTGTATTCTTCTGCACTGTAATTAGCTAGCCATCATGCTTTTGGAAGAGATGTTCTGAGGCAGGGGTGTTTGTGTGTACTACTGGAAAATATCCCTGGGTTGCCTTTTAAGAGTGCCATGATGGATGAAGAGCACAAGGAATTACTCGAGATATCCTGGCCTTATAGAACCAACTATTTGATATAATTGGTAGAGGAGAAATCTAATATTAGCTGTCTGCAATCCTGACTGTAGGTTAATGGCTACAAGGATGTCTCAAGTCCTTTGGAGAATGAATAGGAAATGTAAATTCCAAATCAGCATTTGGAATAGTGCTGCCTTTAGTGGAACTTTTTTTTCAAATTAATCTCCTTTTTTGTTTTATATCCCCTGCTACCTGCCTCGCTGGCAGAGAAGATACTGCTAAGACAAAATATGTTCCTGTTGCCTGGGCTTATTAAACACTGGACATTTCTGTCTCCAGTGGATACGTCTCTGCTTAATGTATTGTGAAAATGGTGACTTTTGACCATTTTTGACCAGTTAAGATTGTTGCATCCTGGTAGAACTAGTAGAAGGGAAATTAACTGGTCCTTGTGTATGACGACAATGGATTCTGTTCATCGTCAATGAGAAAACTTTTCTCAACTCCTTTCTCTAAACTGTTTATAAGTAAAATTTGTATGCTTATTTAAAGATTTAAAAATAGATATGTCCAATAGTTGATTCACTCTTGTTAACTTACTGTAGTTTCAGTCTTGGTTATAAGATCATTGTTTAATGTCTTTGTTGTGGCTGCCAAAAAAGAAGAAAACCAAGAAAAGCGAGCATTGCAAGGAACCATCTTACTTCATTGAGGTCCTGCTTTTTTTCTTAACCATTAGTGTGTCTCTTTTCCTTCTCTTTTCTTCTGAAGAGTCATCTCTTAAGTTTTTGTTATTCCAGATGGTGTTATAACCAACCAGTGTTTTACTGAAAGGAAATATAATATTAAAGACAGTGTGTGATGGACGTGGAAAATAGGGCAGAAAATATAAAATTCGAGATCTATCTTCTGATGATTCTGTTTCAATTGTGTGAGTTATCTTCTTCATCTCTTTGGTTGTAGTTTGTGCTTTGATGACTGGAGGTGTTGTAGTTGTTACTGGGACAATCTGACAGTTGGTTTCTTGGCTGTCTGTGCCTCTAAGTTGTGATAGACCAAAGGAAGCAGACCGCTTTGCCATTTCTATAATAAATACAGTTCATTTTATTTAGAACACTTTCTATTAGACTTCCTAGGAATGTTTCACATATTATTTGACATAATGATTAAAACAGTTTAAGTGGACTGTACCAATTATTTAGTATAATAAATAGACATAACCACCTTGTTAAACCATACATGCAAACCTTTTACTATTCATAGTAAATTAAACAGTCCAAAAACTTTATATTCTTCCCATTAATCCCAGTAATTCTCTAAATCAAATGTGCACAATCCTTTTCATGGACATCATTTTTTTTTTAAAAAAAAAATTCTTTGGCACTAGTACTGCAGTGGCTTCCATTGTGACCTTCAGGATTCCTTTTGATTTCTTAATCCTATTTACCACCCAGGGATTTCTTGTTAGTATTAACCAGGGTTAACTGCTTTTTCAAGCTTAGCCAATGTACCACAGCTAGTTCCAGGAGTACACTTTTAAAAAGGTGAACAACGTAACTTGATAGTTTGGGCTGTCTGGTATTTATGCTGCTTCTTTCATACTTACTTTTTGCAATGCATCCAACTGGAAACTCATTATAGTCATCAACAGGTTCATTGTCTGTCTTAGTCAGCTCCACGCTGACATCTCTCTTTTCTTCTCTTTGGAAAAGGCTTGAGTCTTTTCCTACAAAGGATAATAACAGAACCAGTCCAAGAGTCTATGCAACCCGCTCTCCTCTCCTACTCCCACCATTCAGGATGTGTTGCCTTGCATTGTCAGCTTGGGCTGGGGAATTTGGGAGGGGGGATTTCATAGAGTGGTGGAAGTTTAGACATAACAACATTCTTCTCATAAAGTCAAGGACAAGGTAATCTGTACTTGGAAAGGAATGGATGGAGGAACTTCTCCAGTTGGGACGATGGGTGATTGGACCATGTGATGAACTGGTGGGTGCAGGGGGATGGGTTTTGATTTTCAATTATGAAGGAAAAACCTGGAACCCCCAGATTCGGGTTGTCCCTGATGTGCCAATATGACTTCTTCAATAAATTCTTATTTGGGTGAACTTTTTTCCTGAGTACTGAATGAAATGGGGAGTTTCATTGGAACACTGAAAGAGAAGCAACATGCATCTCACATATAAGAGTAAACAGTGGATCATTGATGTTAAGAATGGAGATGTTTCAGAAAGAACTGGATGAATAGCTTTGAGTATAACAGCAGGAAACTTTCAAAGATAGTTGTACACCCCCTCCCCCCCCCCCCACACACCCATTTTAAATCTTGAGAACAATTCCAGCATATATTGCTGAAATATGGAAATATAGCTTTTAGCCAATTTTTAGTAAAACTAAGGCAAAGGTGCATATTTGTCCTACCCTGATTCTAACTACTGCATTTATCCTGGCTCTGCTGGAGCCCAAATGGGAGGCTCACTGGAAGTGGCTGCTGGATATGGCTGCTGGGTTAATGGCAGATTCCCTCTCCCTCCTTGTTCTCTGCTGTCCACCCACCCATCTCTTTGGTTATCATTTTGATGCATTCTCATTGTGTTCCTATGTCATTGTTTATGTTATTATTCTAATTCTGTTCTATTTTCACTCCTTTCCTTTTCTTCCTTATTATTATTGTAAGCCATGTGGAGTAGCCCCATGGTAAGATAGGCAGCAAATAAATTTAATAAATAATAATAAAATAATAATCCAGAATATATAAAAATCTTTCCGGCCTCAAAATGTCACTATGTATTTCAGACAACAGACTATGCAATTGTGTTGTCTCAATTCTCTGAAAAGATCTATCCAGTTAATGTCCACTAGATCTGACAAAAATTACATTTTCTGATGACACTTGTAATCTAGAATTGCTAGAATAAAATTCAAATAAGAATATTCCTAATTTGATTCTTGAGAGCTATTTTATGCTGCTAGTTTGGTCCAAATAAAGAATTCATTCATTCAAATCAAGAATGCATATTGTTAAATGGGCGTGAAAAGGAGCCATCTGTAGGAGCTACTTATGGTTGTATTTGGCAGTGAATGAGTAAAATTCGGCTTCAAGTTCATTCAGATCTAATTCAAATAATAACTGAAAGAAGTTGCTATTCAAGATGTCTGAAGACCATTTTTAAAGCCATTAGGTCCCAAAAGTCCTCTGTCAAATCAATGTCTAATAAATTCTCTCCGAATTCAGCTATTGATAAAGAACATCTGTGTACTACTAACGTTCATATTTATACTGTTAGGAATTAAGAAACACTGGCTCAGTGATTAACCCAGGAACATGAGGAATAATTTTCTAAGAAAGAGCAAGATCTCCATTATCAAATCTGCTATGAATTATTTTGGCATCTATTTCTTTCATATGAACTTGACATTAAAACAGCTCTTTCTGCACATTCATTAAATATAGACACATAACTGTAATAGCAGGCTATAATTTGCTGTTTGTCATCTCATTCTTTGTTGCAATTAATTCTACATTTTCAAATCATATGGTATTCCAGGCAATTGAACAGTATTTACTATATCTGAAATGAATTTTTTTCAAGTAGGTACAGTTATTTTATTTATTTATAAATTTTATTGACAACCCATCTTACCACAAGGTGCACTCTATAATATGTTTGATGTCTTTATTAACTGAGAGAAGTGATGCTCAGTTAATAAAGACATCAAGCATATTATAAAGTGCATCTTGTGGTAAGATGGGTGGCCAATAAAATTTATAAATAAATAAAATAACTGTACCTATTAGAAACAAATTCATTTCAGATACTGTATAGTAAATACTGTTCATTTACCTGGAATACAATACGATTTGAAACTGCTTGCAGAATTAATTGCAAGAAAGAATCAATGCCAAGGTAACATATGAATTATGATTATAGCAGCATTCTGATCATGAAAGGCAGCTATAGCAGCTCTGGGAACCCATGAGGCCAAGTGCAAGAAATATTTCTCTTCTCATATGCCAGTTATATTCTAGGAAAGTGTACTATCCCAAATACAATCCTGAAAACACTTAGAGCCATCATGGCAGGATATTAATGGCAGGATTGCACTGTCTGAATATTTTTCGTTACCTGAAGAGCAGTCTGGAAGATAGAAATAATCTTTTGACTATGGGAAAAGGGTGAGGAAAATATGCCTTTCTGTTTGTCACTGTAATGATAAAAACAGTGTCCCTCAAGTTGTTATCCTGCCTCTTATGCTTTGAAAAGGTTGCTAAGTATTATCCCCTTTCACTGCCAAAAGGTGTCAGGCATATTTTATTTATTGTTGCACATACATGTGGTTGGCATACTCCTTGATAAAAAACATTTATTAAGCTGACACTACAATTTGTTTATGTTAACTTAGATATAGTAATCAACAATTTTGGGTTCAACCAAGTAATGCTCAATACACCCCCCCCCACCCCAATACTGCAATTGCCAAAACCTGCTTTGTCAATCAATCAGAGATATGAGATGCTTGCAAAGGTTACCCAAAAGAAAGTCAAGTCAGAGAGAGACCTGCTTTCCCCTTGCCAGATTAAGAATCACAGCAGAGAGAGCTGCTCCAAATCCTCTTTTCCCATCTAGATTGAGACCAAGCTAGACAGGTTCCTCTAATACTATTCCCTGCTTTTTTTTTCTATCAAGTTGTACTTATTAGATTGGGCATCTTTGAGCAAGAGCTGCCTTCTCTTTCAATAACCTTTTTTTTACCAATTTAAAATAAATGTGGGAAGTAATGTATTTACTTAGAATATTAAGCATATTAGAGCCAGTTTGTGATGGTAGATGAGTTGGCTGTGAACTTTTCTAAAACACACCTCTGGATTCTAAGTGAACTTGTTCCAGGGAGACGTTTTTAAGCCCAACTGATCTCATACATTTATTGCAAGCATAAAATCAAATAAACAACACAAAATTAATCTGAACTCTATAAAAGGAATCAGCACTTTTTCATCATTGAAATTACCTAATATTTGCAACATGAACTATTGGAAATCTCCCCTCATAAGAACTAGTAGAAAAAAACATTAGAATTGCTTAGGGAGTAAACCTGTTTAAAAAACAGATTAGCTATAAGAACATTCCCAAAGAGCTTTTTGATAATAATTACACCAACTACTCCTTTCCCAAATTACAACCTATATATATTGATAATGACCTTAAAGTGAGGAGTTTAACACATTTACAATTCTTCATTCTTTAGTATGCACACATACATGAACTCTATAAACCTGAAAAACATAATAAAGCCAGGGAGCCTTACCTTCTACAGTGGACAGAGCTAACCAGAGCACCAGCCACCTGAAGCAAAAACTAGCAGTTTGCTCAAAAAACATTTTCTATACTCTGAGCAACCAAAGAAGTCTACCTTTGCCAAGAGCTTAGAACTATCATGGCTTTGAATTTTTAAAAAAAGTGTTTAGAAAGTAGAGTACAACATTAAAAAATGGAATGTCTGATGCAAATTTCCACCTTGGTCAATTTATTAAAAAGCAATCCTATTTCTTGTCTGAAAACAAAAACCACCAGCCAAACCAAAAAGTCTGAATAGAAAGAAAGATATGAATACTTCTGATTTCCATCTGGGCATCAGAGAAACTTAGTGCTCTTTCCAAGAAGACTGTGCCGAAGATGGCTTCATTGGAGGCACCTCAAGCACAATGGACTCTTTTCCAACTAAGGAACAAAGTGACCAGTAAGCAAGAAAAGAACTCTGTTTAGTAGGCAAGTCTAGCCCTGTATACAGAATGTATGTGCAAGCAAGCAAATCTGTCTGGCTCCCACACCTGGGGTCGGAACTGTGCAGGATTGTAGACTGAGGTTCATCAGATTACCCATATAATCATGCCCTCCCTTCACAAAGTTTGCAATAAATTTTCTGAGATGGAACAGGGTGGGGTAGAGGCAAAGTGCATGCATAAAGTCTAAATCTAAACTCAGGATGTAAGAAGAAATCAAAATACACAAGCATTTTATATTATATTGGGGAGATGAGCTACATATAATTATAATAAATAAAAAATATTGTGGAAAGGGGGATGCGGTTTCTTTCAAGCTGCTTGATTATTTCTTTTTTTTTTTCCAAATGTCAAAATTAGTCATAAGGAGTGTAGGCCAGATATCACAGATCCGCTGTTAGATCCCATGCAGTTTGCATATCAAGCAGATAAATCAACAGGTGATGCTGTTAATATGGCTCTGCACTACAGTGGATCATAAGCTTCCTGACAGGAAGCAGTAGGTGAAGCTAGGCAGAATCACATCTGATACCTGTACAATTAGCAGAGTCCCCCCAACACCCACCAAGGCTGTGTGCTTTCTCCACTTCTCTCTATACTAATGACTGCATCTCAAAGGATCCATCTGTTAAAATACTGAAGTTTGCAGATGATACAACAGTGATTGGTCTCATTTGAGACAACGATGAATCAGCATACAGATGGGAGGTTGTAGAACTTGCCTTTTGGTGTGACCAGAACAATCTGGAACTGAACACACTCAAAAGAAATGGTGGTAGCAGAGGTGGTATTCAGCAGGTTCTGACCAGTTCTGGAAAACCGGCAGCAGAAATTTTGAGTAGTTTGGAGAACCGACAAATACCACCTCTGACTGGAAATTTTACAGTATCCTTTACCTGCCAAGCCCACCAAGCCACGCCCACAGAACTGGTAGTAAAAAAATTTGAATCCCACCACTGGGTGGTAGACTTTAGAGGAAACCCTCCCATACTACCACCTCTTACAATATTAAACAACACAGTATCAATAGTACAGACCTTCAAATTTCTAGGTTCTATCATATTACAAGACCTAAAATGGACACCTAATATCAAAAACATCATCAAAAAAATACAACAAAATGTTCTTTCTGTGCCAATTCAGAAAGCTCAAACTGCCCAAGGAGCTGCTGATACAGTTCTACCGAGAAATTATTGAGTCTGTCATCTGCACCTCTGTCTGGTTTGGTTCTGCAACCCAACAGGACAGACACAGATTTCAGAGGATAATTAGGACTGCAGAAAAAATAATGACTACCAACCTGCCTTCAATTGAGGACTCGTATACTGCACAAGTCCAAAAGAGGGCTGTGAAAATATTTACAGAACTCTCACATCCTGGACATAAACTGTTTCAACTCCTACCCTCAAAATGACACTATAGAGCACTGCATACCAAAACAACTATATACAAGGACAGTTTTTCCCCAAACACCATCACTCTGCTAAACAAATAATTTCCTCAATACTTCCAACTATTTACAAAGTCTGCTCTAGTATTACTATTAATCTTCTCATCACTTCTTATCACCCATCCCCTCCCCACTTGTGACTGTATGACTGTAACTTTGTCGCTTGTATCCTTACGATGTATATTTATTTATTTATTTGTTTGTTTAGTCAAATGCTTACAATATAATAGAAACAAGAATAAACATAAGTTTAAATACAAGAAATAGGAACTAATAATTGGGGACAATAGGACAGGGACGGTAAGCACAATAGTGCACTTATCTACGCCCCTTACAGATCTCTTAGGAATGGGGTGAGGTCAATAGTGGATAATTTGAGGATAAAGGCGTCGGGGTTTGAGAATGTGACAACAGAATCAGGTAGTGAGTTCCAGACAGTGACCATTCTGTTGCTGAAATCATACTTCCTGCAATCGAGTTTGGAGTGGTTTACTTTCAGTTTATAACTGTTGTGTGCTCTTGTGTGGTTGTGGTTAAAGCTGAAATATTCATTAACTGGTAAGATGTTGTAACATATGATTTTATGTTCTATGCTTAAGTCCAAACTTAGCCAGCGTAGTTCAAGGTTGTCTAAGCCTAGAATCTCAAGTGTGGTGGTGTAGGGTATTCTGTTGCAAACAGAGGGGTATAGTACTCTTCTGGTAAAATACTTCTGGACTCGCTCAATTGTATTTATGTCTGATATACAATGCAAATTCCAGACAGCAGAGCTGTATTCAAGTATTGGTCTACCAAAGGTTTTGAATGTCCTAGTTTGCAAATCAGTATTACCAGATGAGAAGCTTCATAAAATTAGATTTACAACTCTTAAAGCCTTTTTGGTAATACTGTTGCAGTGAGTTTTGGCGCCTAGGTCATTCGATATGAGAACTTTAAGGTCCTTGAGAGAATGAGGGCCATCAACAAAGTCATATCCTCCTAGCTTGTATTTGGTGTATTGATTTTTTTATCAATGTGTAGGACAGAGCATTTGTTGGTCGAGATTTACTGTTTCCTAGTATGATTTGATTGCTTATTGTACCCTATCACTATTATTAAGTGTTGTACCTCATGATTCTTCACTCTTGATAAATCATCTTTTATTTTATGTATACTGAGAGTATTTGCACCAAGACAAATTCCTTGTGAGTCCAATCATACTTGGCCAATAAAGAATTCTATTCTATTCTATTTGGTCAGTTTCTGACATGTGGAATATGGTTTGGTTGCAGTGAATCATAGGGCTGGAAGCAGGGATGGGATTCAAATTTTTTAACAACCGATTATGTGGGTGTGGCTTAGTCAGTGGGTGTGGCTTGGTGGTCATGTTATTGGCAATATCACTCACATTGAGGCATGCATCTCCTCGCCTGGCCTCTCATGATTGTGGGGATGCTGCAACAGTAGTAAGTGTGAAAACGGTCATAAGTCACTTTTTTCAGTGCCATTGTAACTTTGAATGGTCACTCCACACAAGCAAAGGAGGGTGAAAAAACTCCAGAGACATTTCTGAGACAGGAAGTCTAGTCCTGCCAAGAATGTAATAAGGGTTAATGGAGAGGCAGTTTCTGTAAGCAACACCAGAATGTTTCCTTCCTGCCTTCCTTACAGGATTAGGTCAGTAATTTCTTCTAACAACTGGTTCTCCGAGCTGCTTAGAATGTTAACAACTGGTTCTAGTGAAGAGGTGCAAACTGGTAGAATCCCACCCCTGGCTGGAAAGTATCTTTGGGGTCTTCTAGTCCAACTCCCTATTCAAGGCAGGAGTCCTTATACCTGCCAGGTTAAATAGTCCAGTCTATTCTTGAAACTCTTCAGTGATGGACCACCCACACCTCTACGAGGCAAGTTGTTTCATTGATTAATTGTTCTCATGCTCAGGAAATTTTCCTTACTTCTTTAATGAGCCTCCATCCATTGCTTCTTGTCCTAGTCTCAGGTGCTTTGAAGAATAATGATACTAATGTACTATGTCTCAATTTCAACAACATTAAGTTGCAGCTAGGGAATTCAGAGAGTTTGTTAAAGTGCTGAAGTTGACAAACACTGCCCTAAAATGGTGCAGGGATAGATTCTTATTATTTCCAACAGTTGAAAGATTGTTAATTTATACTGTGTGTGTATATATACAAATTTCAGTGCATCATCCAGCAAGGCTCAACCAAACCTGGAACTCAGGAAAGGCTACAAAGTTAGATAAGACCCCCATCCCTGGGAGCCTGACAGCCAATGGGATACACTTCTTGCACAGGAACAGGGAACACTAAGGCAGGGCTCAACAGAGGGTATATAAGTAGGGCTGGGATTCAATTTTTTTAACAAGTGGTTCTGTGGGTGTGGCTTAGTTGGTGGGTGTGGCTTGGTGGTAATGTGACTGGCTGGGCATGGCCAACTCAACATTACTCACATCGAGGCACATATCTCCTTGCCTGGCTTCTCATGATTGTGGGGATGCTGCAATAGCCATAAGTGTGAAAAATGGTCATGTCACTTTTTTCAGTGCCATTGTAACTTTGAATGGTTACTCGACACAAGCAAAGTACCAGCAAAGGAGGAAAAAAAACTTCCAGAGAAGTTCCTGAAACAGGAAGTCTAGTCCTGCCAAGAATGTAATAAGGATTAATGGAGAGGCAATTTCTGTAAGCAACACCAGAATGTTTCCTTCCTGCCTTCCTTACAGGATTAGGCCGGTAATGTCTTCTAACAACCGGTTCTCCAAATTGCTTAGAATGTGAACAACCTGTTCTAGAGAATGGGTGAGAACCTGTAGAATCCCAGCCCTGTATATAAGGGTCTCTCAGCATCTTGGGTGGCCCTTTTTTCTCTTTTTCCTTCACCTTGGAGCATGTGATCATCCTTCTTTGGGGCTTTGAGCTATGTGGTCCTGTCTACAATTAAATCATCTTTCCAAATAGCCTCCATGTTTCCAGTGTGTTTTTTCCCACTTGGAACTGAACCCAGAAGGATATTTCTTCCAACAGGTTGTCTGAATTATAGCTTTTATTCATTAGTAAGCTAATTCTAATAAAGGGAAAGTGAAATGAATTCTATTCCTAATTATATTTGTTCATCATTAGGGCGTTATTGTGTGCAGTTATGTGAAAGTAAGCTTACTTTCTTGAAATCACTGGGATTTGAGAGTAAACAAGCATTCTACAAATCCTCAGACTTAGGGATATTTGGCATCTTGATTTGGTGTAGCAGATCAATAATAGTTATGCTAATAAGTATGTTCACAACAATAGTTATTATAAACTAAATGCAAATGAAAATCCATTTCACAAAAATAAGTTAGCAATGCTACAAAATAATTTACTTGCTTAGAAATATTTTTGTTAGATCATAGGCCAGATTCATGCATTCTATTAAGCCAAAGTTTAAGATATGTTGAGTAAACTACAATCATAGGGTTGTATAATATGCAGAGACAGTGACAAGACAATTTCTCTGTCATACACACATTGCAAAACTCTAAACAAGACAGTGATATTATATGGGTAGGATCCTTTTTATTTCTTTATTTCTTGTTTTTCTATGTGAAAACCAGGGTGCTGCAGTGTGACAACCAGGGTGCTTAGAAATGGGACATAAAGAATATCTCTGTATGGATTTAAATTCACCAGTGGAAATACTAGATCTATGAAACCAAACCAAACAGACCTTGGCAGTCAGCATGATAGTGCCCAATAAGATTTGCTTAGCACCTTGATTTATTTAAATGCTAAGAATTATGATGCCAGAAAGACAAAGGCTTTCATCAGGAAATGTATAGCTCAACATACTCATGCATCAAGTTTCCTCTTCCTGGTTGCATCACAATATTATGACTGAGGATGGCAAGGAGTGTTTGATTTATAAACCTGCTCATATTAATCCCTGTGTTCTCTTTCTTTCATTTTGGGTTTTGTTAGAATGAGTACAGCAATCTTTATTTTTTCTTTGGATTTTCCTCTTAGATCTTAACACGAATGTAGCTGCTGAAATATGAGGATTTTCATTCTTGCTTCTAAATTCTAAATTCTCAAACAATAATCATGGCTCAGTAGCATGTAATTTTGTAATTCTCCAGCTATCTCAACCGAGAAAGTGCTAGATATGTCTGATGGCGATTGTGACACAGCAACCCACCAACACTTAAACCAATGAATGACTCATGAGTATTATTTTCCACATTTTTGCTGCTACCGAATATAATAAGATATTACAAAGAATGCTTGTACAAAATCAAGCTACCGTGCCAAACTCATTACAGTAATATACCAGTACAAGTGAATTATCTATGAATTCTTATACAACTACTTTAAGAAATCAGAAAATAAAATTTGAGACAAAATTAAAATACAAACAATGAAGATTATGGAGATGGAAGCTAAAACACATGAAGAACGGTTGCAGAAATTGGGTATATCTAGTAGAATGAAAAGAAGGACTGGGGTGACATGAGACAGCAAGTCTAGTCCTGCCAAGAATGTAATAAGGGTTAACAGAGAGGCAGTTTCTGTAAGCAACACCAGAATGTTTCCTTCCTGCCTTCCTTACAGGATTAGGCCAGTAATTTCTTCTAACAATCGGTTCTCTGAACTGCTTAGAATGTTAACAACCGGTTCTAGCGAATAGGTGCGAACTGATAGAATCCCACCCTTGCTGTCAACCTGCAAAAGTACCACATCCAAATTTCTGCTCACTTCAAAACCTGCCAGAGATTATAAAACAACAAGGCAGTGGTAAAGTTAGACATATTTTAAACCAGTGTTTAATTTTTTTTAACACAAAGGAATTTTGGATACCATCATTTATATTAAATGATTGAAAAATCCATGTGTTTCAGTCTCAAATTCCAAAACGATCCCTATCATTCTCACTAATATTAAGCACAAGGATTCTATCCAGTAACTAACTTGTAATATAGCTGGCTGGAAGAACAGAGGGGACTTGATGGGGTACCTCTCTAAATTTGTATTCATAGCACTCCAGCTGACCTGGCTGACTACAGATGAAAAGATTCTTTTACCAGGTTTTGGATCCCAGACTTATTCCTGCAAAGAAATATGAAACTAAAGGAAGGGCATCAGGAGGATTACCTACACTTGCCAAGGACAGAAATTAGTTTAGGAAATAGATAGATAGATAGATAGATAGATAAAAAGAAAAGAAAGAAAGAGAAAGAATGAATGAATGAATTCTTTATTGGCCATGTATAATTCTTTATTGGCCAAGTGTGATTGGACACACAAGGAATTTGTCTTGGTGCATATCTTCTCAGTATACATTAAAGAAAAGATATATTCGTCAAGAATCATAAGGTACAACACTTAATGATAGTCACAGTAAGCAATCAAATCATATTAAGAAACAGTCAATATAAATTGTAATGATACAAGCGACAAAGTTACAGTCCTACAGTCACAAGTGGGATGAAATAGATGAAAGAAAAAATGGGAGGATTAATAGTAATAGTAATGCAGACTTAGTAAATAGTTTTTTTATTCTCCCTATTATTTAGGTGTAATATTTGCATATAAATTCTCTGAACTGGTTCTACTGAACGTTTACTACCACACACATTTTTCCTTTAATAATTGGGTGAACCTAGAAAATCTAAAGATCAATTCATATCACCTTAAAGCTACTTAATTCTAGCAAGAAAAATTAATGCCAGGGTGGAGTTCTCCTTACAATAGTCTGTACTCCTGGGAATTATCTAAGGATTATTTCATAAATGAGACACCCTGATTCTAGAGACCCCAAAAGAAATACCTCGGGCTCACAATTAGTCTCTTTAATTTATCAATATAAGCTCTATATTTTAGGAGGTAAAGAATCTGGTTTTACATATATGTTTTACATACCATTCAGAATAACAGAGTTTAAGATATCAGTGCTCAGACATGGAGTTATAGAGCATTAAGTTTATTTATTTATCTGTTAAATTTATTTGCCCCCTATTTTGCCATGGGGCTACTCTAGGCAGCTTGTAATAATAAAAAGGAAAAAAGGAATATAAACAAAACAGAAGTAAAAGAATAGAACCCATGAAATAAGGAACACAATGAGAATACATAAATATGAGGACCCAGTTGTTGGGGGCAATATGCTGACTCTGTAAACCACCTAGATAGCGCTGTAAAGCACTGTGAAGCAGTATATAAATCTAAGTGCTATTGCTATATTGTAATCAAAAAAGTGGATGGATGGAGATCAGAAAGATCAATATGTTTTATCCCTACAAAAGCAGATATATATACAAATACAGGCCTTGAACAAACAGCAATCAGTAATTTACAACATGGAAGCACATGGAGATGGGGAGCAATACACCCCAACAGGGCCTCTTTTATAATACAGCCTCTTAAAGTAGTAGCAGTCAAAAAAGCCCTGATGACTCATTACTACTATTGCATTACAGCATTACATCATTGTAGCATCATTACAGTATTACTGTAGTATTACAGTACGGAGCTGGCATCGTGACAATACGGCATGCGAACTCGGAGGTCTGAGATTGCCGCCGATATCTTTGCCCCGGACGGTTCAAACGGATCTAAACCGTCCCAAAGAGACGGCGAAAGTGAAGAGCGCATCCTGTTGATCCCGGGGACACTGCAAAGTCCCTGGTAGATCCAAGAGAAGCTCTTCTTGCCAGTGGCAAAGAGGCAGCCATTAAAGCTGCTGAAGTTGGAACAGCTCCGAAATGGAAGAGGGCAGAAAGAGAAAGTGTGCCAGTTTGGTGAGAACTTTTTTATTCTAAGACTTGAAAGGAAACCCTAAGGAAAAGAAAGAATCTGTAAAAGTTTTGACAGAAGTGATTAAGCAGCGATTTTAAACGGAAATGTCAAAGTAAGGTTTGTTTTTTTTCTCATTGTTGGATTTCTATACACGATTTTGTATTTTGTATTTTTTTCCTTTTTTTGGTAATTTTTATTACGTTTTGCTTGGGAAAGGAGCGGGAAAGTGAGAGCAAAGAAACTTTGTAACACTGCCAACTAGAGGCTTGAAAATGTTTTATTTCCTGTGATCAGACGAAGCTGAGAAAGCTGAGAAAGCAAGAACTGAGACTCCTTTTCAAGGACATTGCTCTGTGATAAGATAGAGGGAAGAGCATGGGAGAGTGTTATTGCAGGTGCTCTTCTGGATTTCTATCAACAGCTGGAGCCAGCTGTTGAAGCTTACGAAAAGAAAAGGTGATAAGTCTTTGGAGAAGAGAGTTATAATAAGAGCCTTGGATAACTAAACAAAGTGCAGTGTGCCCTTTTTATTTTTTTTTAAGTTGTGCTACCCCTCCTTATCAGCTTTACTGTATTTTTTAAAAAAATCCTTATTCTTGTAATAACTATTTGGGTTTTTGGCCTGGTTAGAGTTTGTTTTTGTCTTTTTTGGGGGAGGGGGAAGTCCAATCTTCATGTTTGCTTTTTATTTTAAAGCGAAAGCCTTAAAAGCCTTTTCTCTTTTTTTTTTTCCTGGCATTTTTTGTTTTTCCACCCATCTTTTTGGTTCATGTTTATGCACTTTTTTCTATTTGAGACCTTTCAATTGGGCTAAGGTGTTGAAGAACCTGAAGAATTTTTTTCCTTCTTTTGTACTTTTTAAGTCTTTTTCTTTACTTAACTACTGATTGGATTAAGGTTTACAAGAACCTGAAGAAACTTTGTCTCCCCCCCTTTTTAATTACTATTGGGCTTTCTTCTCTCTACCATTTTTATTTTTTACCTTGGATTATAATTGGCTACTTCACAATTGGATTAAGGTTTAGAAGAACCTGAAGATTTTGAATCATTTAAAATGAGTAGGAAATTTACAGCTCCTGGTTCCTCAACTTCTACTTCTGCCTCCCCACCATCTGGAGGACAACGTTCAATGCAGACAATGTTAAAGCAAGAAAAAGAACAAGTGGCTCTGCAGATGATTATGCAAGGAATCCAAGATATTAAAGCAAGATCAGACTATTGAAAAGAGAATAGAGAACATCGAACAAAGTACAGAGAATATTGAACAAAGAACAGAGAACACTGAACAAAGAACAGGGAAAACCAATGAAAAAGTGGAGAACATTCAACAAATGATGTCGAAGTATGACAAGAGATTCCAAAAAATTGAAGAAGAAGATAAACAAAGAGACCCTGATAGTTTTATTTAAATTCTCTAAGTTTGGGGCATGAATATAAAAATAATAAAGGTGAGATGAATAAATATATATGAATTTTATAGAGTGGAATATAAATGAGCAAATGCAACTCAAAAAAATTAATTATTTCCTTTTAAAAATTTTAAAAAATATAGTTTGTTTAAAAGAAATACATACTAGAAAAAACATACAAAATATTTGATCTGAAAAAAATTGAATGAAAAATTTATTTCAGTGGCAATCAAAAAGAGAAATGGCATTGTTCTATTTATAAACTTCCAATTACAATCAGAATTGATACAGACTGATGATTAACAACCACTGCAAAAAAGATTGTAAAATTGGGTCTGATCACATGGTGACCCACTTTACAATCATTGTGACATGTTGATAACTGTGGGGCTTAATTATGGTTGTCACTCGAGGACTACCTGTATCTAACGTCCATAAAGTGGACATACTGCCAAAGACCTTTTCTGCCCATAACTCAGAGATGGTATTCAGCAGGTTCTGACCAGTTCTGAAGAACCAGTAGCAGAAATTTTGAGTAGTTCGGAAAACCAGCAAATACCACCTCTGACCAGGGGTGGGATTCTACAGGTTCGCACCTATTCTCTAGAACCGGTTGTTAACATTCTAAGCAGTTTGGAGAACTGGTTGTTAGAAGACATTACTGGCCTAATCCTGTAAGGAAGGCAGGAAGGAAACATTCTGGTGTTGCTTACAGAAATTGCCTGTTAACCCTTATTTACATTCTTGGCAGGACTAGATTTCCTGTCTCAGGAACTTCTCTGGAGGTTTTTTTTCTCCTCCTTTGCTGCTACTTTGCTTGTGTCAAGTGACCATTCAAAGTTACAATGGCACTGAAAAAAGTGACTTATGACCATTTTTCACACTTACAACTGTTGCAGCATCCCCACAATCATGAGAGGCCAGGCAAGGAGATGTGTGCCTCAATGTGAGTGATGTTGAGTTGGCCACACCCAACCAGTCACATGACTACAAAGCTATGCCCACCAACTAAGCCACACCCACAGAACCGGTTGTTAAAAAAATTGAATCCCACCCCTGCCTCTGACTGGAGATTTTACAGTATCCTTCCCCTGCCATGGCCACCAAGCCATGCCCACAGATACGGTAGTAAAAATTTTTGAATCCCATCACTGCCATAACTCAATAATAAGTAACATTTAAATGAAAAGCCAGTTCCTTCGAAATTTAGTAAAACATTGTTGCAGAAAGAAAAAGTAATGCAAGATTACAAAAAGAAGTTGAATTTTTTTGGCAATATCTTAGTAAAGGTACATTTTTGTTTCTTTAAAATATTATCACCCTTTCAAGGAAAATATCTCCTTTTTATAGTTTAGAATAATATAGTTGAACATGTTCGGGCATGTTTAAATTATCTATGTAATAATATTTCCATCCTGTAATTTTAATATCATCTTTTTTCTCTTTTTCTTTCCCCAGTTTATATGTCAATCGTTTCCCTATCTTATTTGCAAGTTCAAAATTCTCTGGTTTTGCTTATTTTACTGAAGAACACAGAAAAACAAAATAACGAAAGGACGCCTAACAATGAGGGAAGTTTGTGAAACCATAAAAAGTAAAAATGGAGACGCACAGGGACCAGTTTACCATCCTCTTATTCTATATTATTAAGACTTGCAAAAAATAATGAATTATATTTTACAGACTGAAAAAACAGTATGGATGCTAGTATAGCATTAACAACTAAATAAGGTCATGATTTGACTTCATGAAAAAATTAATGATATTGAATAATAATTACTATAGGGTACAGGTGTCAAACTCAATCACGTCGTGGCATATGATGAGGTTTTTTTGCCTTTGTGGAGCTGGGGTTGGCATGGCCTGAGTATCACACATCAGACCCATGGGCTACCAGTTTGATGCCCGTGCTATAGGATATTTACTATAGTTTTAGCCAAATGAATGAAAATAATCTTACTGGACTTTATTCATGAAAATCAATGTGAGTTTTTAGCTAAAAGACAGTTGAGAGACAATATTAGAATTTTTTTGGATATTTTTATATATCTTGAAGAAAACAGTAAAAAAAACAAGCTGTGAAGATACGGACTTTGGCAATGATTTTATTAAATGGTTACAATCTATTTATACCTCAAAAAAGGACCAGAATTAACAAAATAATGAAATAACAGAGAATTAACAAAATCTTGTGAGATAAAGAACAGGATAACATAAGACTGTTGTTCTGTCCTCACAGACTACACGTTAGTCTGTGTGCAGCTCGACATACAGCTAAACCCACCTATCCTCCAATAAAGCAGACCTTGTGGGTAGATCTAGATGCTTTATTGAAAGAACAGGATATGGTGAAACTGGGGAAAATAGGTACACATACAATGAAAACCAAATACAAGATAGGCAGTATTGAGTTACTGCTGAACATAACAATTAATAAATAGAAGTAATTTAAATCTCACCCGCGATGCTCTGTGTGTGGAATGTGGATTTGTCCTTGGATGACTATGTGCTGCAGATTAAGATGGATTTTTCTTTATGCTTCTGTCTTCTCCAACTGCTAAAGGAAATGAAGCCTGGCTTCTCAGTGTGCACTTGTTTTGAGAGTGTGGGCTGAAGAGTAAAGGGGTTGGGTCAGCTTCAAAAATATAATTGGTATTTGTCTATCCAGCCACTAGAGGAGGTTAGAGAGCAAGAACAGTACATAAAAATTATATGCTGGGGCATGACAGATATCTTCCCTCTGTTATTTGTATTAGTTTTGGAGGTATTGAATAGAGATATCAGAGGAGAGCATTTCTAGAGTGAGGATTAAAAGTAATATATATATATAAATTATGCACATTTGCTAATGATCTGATCATAAATTCAGAAGGTCCTTTGGAGGGAATTGAAATATTAATGAAAAAACTTAAGATTTTGATTCATTAAATAATTTTAATATTAATAATCAGGGCATTTGGAACAGAATTTAAAACTGAATTAAATTTGCAATTCCCCAAATGTATCTAGTCTTTCTAAAATCTGACATGGAGCATGAACAAGTGAGTTTATGATAAAACAGGATAAAAATTTTAGATATAATTTTTTGTTGGAAAAGTGGAAATCCTGTAGTTGAAAGGATTTAAATACACATTATTTTAAAATCTAAAACAGAATTTTTTAAAACGATGTACTGATATACAAAATTATCTACTGGTAGAATATATAAAGGTATTTCAAACTTACGATGGAAAAGTGGACACCATGAAGGGTCTTTCATGATGCTTGGTGGATTTCACAAAAGCCAGAAAATTTTGGATTCAAATACATACAAGGATTTTTAAAGACAAGGATTCAACTGAAACCAGAACCCTTTTTGTTAAGATCAATGGGCAGACAAGTAGGAAAAAAGCATGGCACAATGTTTTTGTTATGATTATTGCTGCGACACAGTTATATACACAAAAATGAAAATATTCTGAAATACAGAGGAATGGTTGATGAATGTAATGGATCTAGTAGAGAGTAACCTCTTTGCTTAGAGAAAGATCAACTACTACATTTATTAGAGATTGACACTGCTTAATGGAATTTTTGCTGAAAAAAAATGAACTGATGATTTCTGGATTATTAAAAAAAGGCAGTTTATGGGAAAAAAAACTTAAGAAAAATAGGGTATAATATAAAAAAGCCTAGAACTGCTGTTAAGAGGATCAGAAAACACTTATTTCTTCTTTTCTTTTTACTTTCTTTTTATACTTTTTACTTTTCTACTACTTTTCTCTGTTTCTGTTATCTTCAAATCAATATTTGTATTTTTACTCTATGAAAACCAACAGCACTCACAAATATACATATAATAGTAAGTCCCTCTTCCCTCTTTGTATGATTTATTAATGCAGCCTCTACTTGGCAATGGAAATATCTTTGTGGATTGGGAAGGAGACTCAGATCTATTACTTTTGTCCTGAGATAGAGCCACTTTTAGGAACAACTTGTAAAACACTAATTCATGTAATATATTTACTGGAAAGTTGGGTGACTGTCAATTGATTTAGTGATGTTTGAGTCCTATGTTGTATGGTGGTAAAATTACATGATAAATACTGGCATAGCTCAAGGTAAAGATTGACAGTAGAATTCCAGGCAGAGAAGTCCCTGAGAATTGAATATGATTGAATGGAAGGGACCTCCCCCCACCTCATCTAATAGTAGTAATATATAGAACATTTTAAGAATATCTTGTTCTTTATTCTGTCTTAATGATTTGAAGCTTCTTTGCCTTTTCTTTTTTTCTTAAAAAAACATTGCTTTGCATTGTAGCTGTAATATCTTCAGTCATCAGCTGGTGTTGCTCAAGATTCAGCATTGGAAATTAGGCTGCAGAGTTACAGTTCTTTCAGTCAGCTGCTTTCATTTGGCTAGGTATTTCTTAAATCTGCCCATGAATTTTGGGCATATTTAGAATCATACCCTATTGGTTTCAGGATTTTATTATGATAATTGACATACTGTGAACATACTCTTAAAAGAATTTACACCAAAGTTCTTACTCTGTAGTCACCAACCCTTTTGTAACTCCTAAATTGCTTGCATCATGAAATATTTTTGTAAAAGAAATATTTAGACATCATTGTCATTTTCTATTTGTAAGCATCCCATGCGTTCCCTTGGCTTCTTCTAGCTTTTCCTTATACTTCAAAGGCCATTAAGGTAGAAAAGATGGGATAGCTGCTTGATATGCAATTTGGTAAGGCTAGCAGCCCTTGACCAGAAAAATATCTGATGTGGAAAAAATTAAAAGAGTCATATCTCAAATCAGGCCATGATTTGATTTACCTTAATTTATTGACTGACTGGCCATATCCTTACCATTAAGGTAAGCCATAGATAAGGTCTCCTTTGAGTCAAATGCAATCTTCCCATCTAGACAAGTTGTGTGAAAGACTTGTAGTCTGTAATAGCAACAGCTGAGGTGTTATGTATGGTCTGCTATTTTCTCATTGTTGATTTGTTCTGGTCTGCCTATGTAACAATATCCCCATGCTCAATCAATTAGTCTCCATTCAGCTGCTTTTGGAAAAATGCCTATCTATCTACTAGTTTTAGTGGCTTTTTGGTTGAAATTAATTTCACTAGGAAGGCGTATGTATGTTTTCATAAAATATACCTAGCAATTTTTATTTTTATTTCTATATTTAGGGGAACTATTGAGTTGTAAAAAGATGTATGTTTAGTCTGTTTGGGAAGAAAATGGAATAGAGCCTCTTTTGAAACTTTGCTTTTGTTATTCAAATAAACACCATATTTAAAAAAAAATAGAACAGAAATAAGAAAGTTGTAGAATTCAGAGGATTACCCAGAACTTATGGAAAAGATAGTATTTTTATCTGGTCCAAGCAAAGAAGCAATGCAGATGTCATATAACATGACAGACATCTTCCTTTATCTCTAGAATTAGGCTCACTCCCCTCCAACTGTTTGTGTCATTTATATCCTCCAAAGATATGGCTGTAAATGTTTGAGAATTTGGAATTAATTTCAATCATTCTCAATAGCAGCCTATCATGAGGGGTTCCTGTTGGAACCCAAATTGGGGGAACAAAGAGCAATTCTTCAAAAATGAAAGCAGCTGTCCCCATCAACTCCTGAGGAGGTATTGAAAGTATCCTTTTCAGCTGGCTGACAGCCCATTTGCATATTTCAGGAACCAGCTGTGTCCCCTCCAGCCTGATGAAAATCCTGAAATTTTAGGTGAAACCTTATAACGGATATCTATGTCAGTGTTTGTTTACCTCAATGTTAAGGTGTCAATTCTGGGGTTGAAGCCAATTCAGGAAACTGGAGTCCACACAAAAATTACTGAGGTTAACAAACACTGATCTAGATTCCATCTTTATAATTCCATCTTTATAACTATGGAAAGATAGTTCCATAGCACTATATTTAATCTTTGGATTAGGGGCTCATAAACAGAAGTTCTCCACTTCCAGTTCAAACATTTTGGTGAAATAATTTGAAAGAATGTAATTGTAAATCACAAACTTAAAGTGAAGACTGAAATTCTGTACATAGAGCAGGGGTATCAATCTCAAGGCCCATGGGCAGGATCCGGCCCATAGGGTGCTTAGATCTGGCCCACAGGGCTGGCCCAGAAATAGCAAAGGACTGGCCCATGATGCCTGTTAGTGAAAACGGAGCTCAATATATGTTTACTGAATAAAATACATTATGTTATAATACAGCCATCAAAGAAGATGCAATCTATTTCACCCTTCTTACAGAGCTCATCACATTCTTTATCTAGGAATTTCATATTTTTTTCCTGGGCTCCTCTGACTTTATTGTGGTCAACTACAAATCTCTTGCCTTCTTTGGTGATCAAGCCAGCATCTATAAATGCGGCTGTGGTAATGGCAGCAATGGCACATAGACCAACGCCATATCTTATGCTCTGCATAGCGACATTTGTTATTTCTAATCAATGGTATTCTGTCTTTCCTTTTGAAGTAGAGGGCACGTGTGTTTGGTCTAAGGCTTCTTTATAACTTTTTTTAGAACCCATTACAGATCAGTTATCACATTCACAGGAAATGAGACCAGCAGTATTAACACTCTCAGATAAAATAATTGTAAACAAAAAGAAAAAAAAGACAAACCTTTCAAAGGAAACAAATAAAATGCTTAAAAATTATAATATTTATGTAGTTATTTGACAAGCACATCTAAATTATATAAAGTAACCAAAATATCTTTATAATCCCCAAGGCATGTCACAACTTTTGACTATCCCTAATGTCTGGAAATTGAAAGCTGAAAAAATTGACAAGCCCTACGTAAGGACCAGATTGTCCCAGCTACTCTGTAGCTACCAGCAAAATAAATGCAGAGAAATGTTTTGCTACCCTTATCAACATCATGTAATCCCCGATATGGGTTCTTACATACACTGTGTGCAAAATTATTAGGCAAATTATATTTTGAAGGATTAATTTTTATTGAAAAACTACAATGCTCTAAGACAATCAAAATGTTAATAACCCTCAAACCTGACTATTTAAGAAACTGAGATTTTGGCTTTCTTAGAATATCTATGTGTGCACAATTATTGGGCAATTATTAGTGTGCAGAATTATTATGCAACTAAATGAGAAATGAAAATTTGCCCATCTCAATCAGCAGTGTATGGCAGCAGCCAAAAAAAACCAGTGCAATCCTAAATTGCATTAACAGAGGGATACAATAAGATCAAGTGAGGCACTAATAGTCTAGTGAAGAGAAGGACCAGGGGAGACATGATAGCAGTGTTCCAATATTTGAGGGGCTGCCAAAGAGAGGAAGGGGTAAAGCTATTTTCCAAGGCACCTGAAGGCCAGACAAGGAATAATGGATGGAAACTGAACAAGGAGGTGTTCAACCCAGAAATAAGGAGTAGTTTTCTGACAGCGAGAACAATCAACCAATGGAACAGCTTGCCTTCAGAAGTTGTGGGAGCTTCATCATTGGAGGTTTTTCAAGAAGAGATTGGATTGCCATTTGTCAGAAATGGTGTAGGGTTTCTTGCTTGTGCAGGGGGTTGGGCTAGATGACCTACTAGATCCCTTCCAACTCTGTTAATCTAATCTAAAGGGGTAGAGGGAAACAATGTTTTGTAATTATGAAGTAGAGAAATACCATTGCATATATTTATAAATTCTGTAATAAAGTTTGGGTCACTTTAAATATCTTTTTCCTTGCTTTCAGTAATTTTTAATCTTTTTTTCTTTCTTGTATATTTTTCATGTTTATTTTTTAACTTTGGAAAAGTTTCTGTCTATCTACTTATGCATGCCCTTAGCCTCTGTTCATGTGCTTCATTTCCTAGAACACCCATGGAACATCTTGTGATTGACCCAGAGGGAAAATTTCATTGAAGCTCAGCCACATACTCATCCCAGGCTGTGACCAGCCTCAGGTGAACACTTGGGGCAAACTCTAAGCTCTCTCTGGAATTCTACCAGCTCTATCGTCACTGGGGTCTAACAGGCGAGGTGGGTGCTTAGAAAGTGATACATACATACATACATACATACATACATACATACATGTTACCAAAGCATGTTAGACTTACAACCATTTAATATAAACCAATCTACCATGCTTTTCCAAGAAGACCTAGACCAACTAGTCA
Source organism: Pseudonaja textilis (assembly GCF_900518735.1). The sequence continues at coordinate 392,400 of NW_020769401.1, forward strand.
TAGAAAAAGATAAAATAACAATGCCCTTCGTTTCACCTTTTACAACAAACAGCAATCTTGCATAAGAAATGCACTTTCTGTGTAAATACATATGTAACAGAAAATAAAACAGGTCAGGAGAAAGATGGAGATCACTAGAACAGACCAGTCACATTTGAATGCCACAAGAATCACAATTCTCCAGTCTTGGACTATTGGCCAGAGCCTATAAAGTGGCTGTCAAGATAAATATTAACTCAATCTGATTTACAGTTAACACATCTGACAGCCAACACAATGTAGTGCTTGAACCGATGGCTCTAGTGAGATCCAGTTTAAAGTCCATCTTCAATCTCTGATCAATCAATCTCTCTCGATCTAGGCTACCCCATAGGGGCATTGTAAGGAAAAGTGAGCAGCGGGAACATGGTAAATACCATCTTTAGTTCTTGAAGGAGAAGCGGGATGTAAAACTAGAAATTTAATAGATAAATCAACAGAAATTACATATAGTTAATGATCACTCTATCACCATTATTTTCCCAATCCCCCAAACTAATTTGGTGAAAACACTGCAAAATTTTTGGGACCTATTGCCATGGCTTTCAGTGTACACAGGGGGCTCTGTCGATGTACAGGTAGCCCTCAATATATCACCCTTAATGATTATTCAAAGTTAAAATGGACCTCCTCAGAGCTACTTACAACCTGTTTTCAAAGTTACAGCTGCACCTCCCCCCCCCCCACAGTCACATGATGACATTTTAGGTGCTTGGTGAGTGACTCACCTTTAGGTTTTTTTTTGCATGTTTCTGATGTTTGCTTCAGGCTTCAGACAAAAAAAAACAAACAGCGATTGCTAATGCCTGTGGTGTTTGCTGCATGGCCTCAAAAAAAAAAAAATCTTTAAAAAATTGGGTTGACACATAATGCCTTGATATATGACCATAATGACTTATTACCATAATTCTGGACTCATTTATGGTCATAACTGAGTACACTCCCCATGCCTGCCTGGATAACTCAGAACTCACTTAACAGGAAGTTAAAACAACAGGTATACTTGGTAAACATGACTGCACTTTGATATCACAAAAGTCAGAGCAGTGTTTGATTGAATCAACTAGCTAACAGACCACTGTCCTTTAAGAACATATGAAAGGAGACAAAGGTGTCAGGGTTTGAGACTGTTAGGCAATCCCATTCCGGTAGCAATAAAATCAATAGAGCACTAAAAGGAAAATAGTTTTTGTCTTCGGTATGGATGTCTTCCCTAGTAAGTAGTAAGTAGCCCTGATGAACCCATGTGATTTGAACAAGAACTTAAATTAAATAGGCTCCATCATGATGTCACTACGTTCAACCTTCCATTTTTATCCTAACATAAAACAAATCAGCCCCCATGTCTAATACCAACATAGATCCGCACCTGTAATCATCATTGTATTTTACTTAATCAACTTTAATGGTAAAATAGTAAGAAATAGCAGAGTCTTTAAAAACTTACTCTGAATAATGACAAAAGTGAAGACAGCTGACATTTTGGATAACAGCGCAAAGCATGTACATAGACTGTCATGCAACCAAATGATTTGTAGAGCATTAAATAGAGCAGTATGATGATAAAATGTAAAAGGAAACATTATGAATGATGACAAAATGTCAATTTTAAAATATTTTTATGCTGCTTAAATAACTATATCTCAAATATTATGTATTACATATTATGTAAATAATTAGAACATGCAAAGACACAAAAACTTCTTAAATTATCCTAAAATTGTTCTTATTTCTAACCTTATTTTTATTTATAAAACAGATATTTTGAAAAAATAGGGAAAAAAATCATAGAAACTCACAATCAAACCATTTTTATTTACCCAAACTGGTAGCATACAAATTGGCAAAGTGGTAGTTATTATCTGAAGCAACAGATGATGCAAACAGATTAAATCTTGAAGGGAAAACTTTGTAATGGTTTCATCTGATTCATTTCTTAATTGAAGTTTTAAAATTTGACATTCATAGATGTCACTGCAGATGAGTGGTGGACAAACCGTCTGTCAAGAAGTATTTATTATCTGCTTAAAATATGACTCATACTTATTTGAGAGGAGAATGATCACCACCTAAGTTGGTGGTTTTAAAACTTGAATTAGATAGAAAATCAATGGAGCTTCCAATTTATACTAAGGATCTGGACAAAAAAAGTTTGAAATAATGACTAGAAAGGAATAAAACTCATTTGGAATCCAACTGCACAAAGCTAGATTTCATTCATTCATTCATCTAGACATCCACCTGTCTGGATGATTTAAGTACTCTACTTTGTACAATGGGTTGGACTAAAACCTCCAAGATCCCTTCCAGGCCTCTTTGACTCTGATTCATTTTAGAGCTGCTTTTCTCTGAACTGGCATATAACATTACTAATTACTTGTCAGCATAAATCACTGCACACTACAGACCAATGCTTTCAGGTGTTCAAGTTAGTGGTGACCATTCTAGAGCTTTGTCACACAAAAGAAAATGACAACTATTGAATGCAAATAATAATATTTAGTAAAGCTTTTTTGTGGACTGGACATTTTTTAATTTTTATGGTCCTATTGATAGGACTCAATAGTGGGATAGAGCAGAATATGGAGACAAATTGTGGAACTCTTTGGAAAATGGGGGTTTGTGGTACAAAATGGTAACAGTCCGTCTTCCACTATTTTAAAAATATATGGTAGTTTGTTGCCAATATCCCCTGAACTATACAAGCAAAGGCAGAAAATCTGTCCAAACCCAATTTTATTACTCAGAATTTATTATTCTCCTCCAATTTCCTAGGTTTTATTTTGGGTCTTGTGTTTTAAAACCCACTTTTCAACATTAAAATCAAATCTTATAGCATATTCTCCTTCCTTTTTACCTTCTCCTCAAACATTCAAGGGTAATTTTTTACTAGTCTTCTACAGTTAGATTTAAAGAGGCTCTTAGCTGATGGAAGTTATTACATTATTTTATATTGAGGTCTCTGGATTTTAAGGATGCTACTTGTTTGGAGGGTTTTCAGATGTAACTTGAAATATAGTTGTCCTAACAAAATGGGAAGAATGCTTGGTGAAGTGGAGTCTGTTTACCCGTTTTTAGTGTTTGTGTTTAGAGAAGTTAAGAAAAGATTCCACTTGTCTATAATTCCTCCACTCACTATCCACCCCCAATTTATTAGGAAGAAACTGCTGGGAAATTTACAGGAATGAAGCATCATTATTTCAATATAGACCCTCTATTTTTCTTTTTCATCCAGCTGAGGAATTGTGATGGAAGTGTTGAACTTAAATCTATTGTCCTGGATATTAACATATTAATACTGAACCCAGAAAATATGGAATAGTTAATACTTGGTACAAATCAAAGAGGTTAACATTTTATTTTTGGAAATAATCTCATTCTTTATGTATCAAATCTACTAGGGGTTTTTTTTTGAATGTGGAAGAATTATTAATTTCATTCCTTAAATATGATATTTGCGTGTTATCAGTGGACCAACAGCTGTTCCCTCTGTTAATGAGCACTCAGGATTTGTTGAATTGGTATGATAGAAGAAAAGGGAAGCAATTGACATGGCACTGCCATTTATAGCAACTGCTTAACAATTAACAAGAACCTCAGTGAAATATAAGATAGTACAATATTCAGCTGAATGTTAATAAGAATCCTCTTCTTACAGAAACAGCCTGGTGAAGCAAATAAACAAGAGCAAGATTTGATATTAATCTTCTGAGATTCACATTAAGCAATTTTTACCTTAAAGTTTTGCTAATGGACAGCTAAAGAGGCCATATTATTTCTTCCTGCCAAATCTGCTACTAAAGGCTCACCTATCATAAGTTGCTAAAACTTAGTTTTAATTGGAGTATTCCATATAACTTCATCTTTTTCCGGAAACTGTAGCAACTTATTAAATAAGACTTGAATTATTTATTGTAAGCATCACTTGAATCTGATTCATTTTGTAGAGTTTGGCTTCTATTAAACTCCAAAGATTCACTGGAAGAAACAGCAAAAGTAATAAAATATAAGATTGCAGGTCAAAAGAAACTGGAACGTAGTGCTTTTGGTGAATTAGGTGCATCACAACACAAGAACAGCTTTGGCTTGGCTAATATTCTTAGATTAGGAATCATCATACAGTGGATTGTTGTAGTTTCCCCAGGATCCATAATCATGGTCCTCAAAAAGTCTTCCATATGAAGAATGCCTAAGAATGAAAAGAAACAGTATTTTACTTTAATTAGCCATCCTTTTCACTGTGCCTTCATCACCAAAGTTTCTCATTATCATATGCAGAGTAAGACAGAAATTATTAAACATCCTAGTACATGAGGACAGATATGATATTGTTGTTAATATGGAAACTTGGTGAGATGAAACCCATGAAGGGAATATACAGCTAGATGGATCTAAATTATTAAAAAAAACCAGACCTAATGAAGGAGGGAGTGGACTTGCATTATATAAGAGAAATAACTACATCTCTACAGAAATACAGCAGAATCATACTGGAAACTCTCAAATGCGTTTGGGTCAATATAAAAGGAGAAAAAGAATGTTATTGCTCTAGGTGAACTATCCTGTCAGAGCTGAAGACGCTTCTCGGATGAGAAGTGAAATATCTTCAAAAGAAAAACAAGAAAGACAAACAAGTTGCCTCCTGAAAAAGCACCTTTCGGATATATATATAGAGCCTTGGTGGCGCAGTGGTTAGAGTGCAGTACTGCAAGCTACTTCTACTGCAATTTGCCAGATCGAATCCCACCAGACTCAAGGTTGACTCAGCCTTCCATTCTTCCGAGGTGGGTAAAATGAGGACCCAAATTATTGGAGGCAATATGCTGACTCTGTAAACCACTTAGAGAGATCTGTAAAGCACTTAAAAATCAGTATATGTCTAAGTGCAATTACTATATTGCTATATGGTAGGCCACCTAACCAAACAGAGGAAATAGATGAACATTTTGTTAACCAATTAACTAAGCACATCATGATAGTAAGGGTGTAAGGGGACCTAACTTTATATCAATTGGGAAACAAACTCTGTACCTAGTGGAAGATCAAATAGATTCCTGACAAACCAAGGAAAAAACTTGTCTCCCAAAAGGTAAAGAAGGAAAAAAGAGGGTCAGCCATACTGGATTTAATTCTCACTAACAAGAGATGAAATGGTAGGTGTTGAAGTTACAGGAACCTTGGGGATGGTTGGGTAGTGATCATGCAATACTGAAATGCAAGGACAAGCAATAGAAAAAGTCAAACTAGAGTTTACAAAAGAGAGCTGATTTCAATAAACATGGAGAGAGCTTGAAAAGGATTCCATGGTTGAGGACCCTCAAGGGGAAAACAACCCAAGAACCTAAAGAAAATTTGAAAACTGAAATTATAAAAGTGTGATCTAGCATAATTCCAATGACAAAGAAAAATAAGAAAACTCAAAGCAACATGGCTACACAAAGAACTCTCTGATAAAATGCAAGACAAAAAGGACAAGTATGAAAAGAGAATAGAGGGGCACATAACTAAGACAGAATATCAGCACATAGCCTGAACCTTGGAAATATGAAGTCAGAAGAACTAAGGTTCAAATGAACTAAGAGTTGTGACAAAAGTCAAAAATAACAAAAAAGATTCTTTCAAAAAAACAAGGAAAAAGTCAAGGAAATGATTGGTCCATTATTGGGGGAACATGGCAAGAAGGTGGTGAGAAGCAAGGAGAAAGACAAACTGCTTAACTTATTTTTTAAAATCTCTCTTTACACTAAAGGAAAAAACAGTCCAATCTATCCAAAAATGCAGATGTAAAATGAGAAAATGCAGATTAGGAATGCAAGTCAAAATAAGCAAGAAAATGGTAAGAAAACACCGGTCCATTCCAGAAATTCCAAATCACCAGAACCAGATAAGGTTCTGAAGAAATTGGCAGATGTGATCTCAAAACAACTGAACCATATCCCAGAGCCCGGGGAACTACCAGATGACTGGAAAAGGACTCATGTAATTCAGAAAGGAAAAAAATGGATCTGGGAAACTACGCATCTATCAACCTGATATCAATACCTGGAAAGATTCTGGAAAAGATAATCAATGAATCTGCAAACACTTAGAGACAAATAAAGTCATCTTTGGATCATTAAAAGATCTTGATGGGGACTTCCGGTTGCAAGGCTTCAGCGGTGGCATTAATCCACGATTCTGCGGGTCCCTGCTGCGCTCGCTGCTGAAGTACCCCCGATCCAATTGGATTTGGGGGTTGTCGCTACCCCGGAGAGGTAGTGGAAGATAGAGGAGACCCGGGAAGAGGTCTGGGGACATCGCAACCCCTTTCCCCAGCTGGTTAGACTCCTTTTTCCTGAGGCGGTGGAGCGGCTGTCAGTAATGGCAGCCACAAAGAGATCTTCAACCAGACAAGACTTGTGCAGGAGGAAGAATTAGAAAGAGAAAGTTTTTTGGCTGAACCAGGACATTAAAATACATTTAAACACCCTGGAAATCTGACTCTTTGATTGATACATTTGTTTCCAAAAGAGGCTATAAAAGCGGTGGATAAAAGTGCTGAAGGGAAAGTTTACTCCCCTTCCTTACGGAGATAGCAAACGGACATTGAAAAACCTGCTTCTTTACAGAAGGTAAAAATAAGCTCTTTGTTATAACTGGGAAGGGAGAGGACTAGAATATCTTTAAGAATTTGTTGGAGGAGATGCCTTGAAGATTACAAGACCAGAAATTAACTGTAATAAGGCTTTAAAATATATTTTGGGATTTTGCCCCAGGAGGAGAAAGTGCAAAGAGAAGAAGAGGAAATATTTTGTATCTGTTTGGATTGCTTGATAACTTTGGAACGTTTGGAAATTACTTTAAAATTAAAAACATTTGGGTTGTTCTTTTTAGAAGAAGAAGAAAAAGCTTTACAATGGCACTATCTGTGGATGAATTAAAAATGGAATATGAAAAATTAAAGAAAGGAGAACAAGAAGGCAAGGATCCTTTGGGAGCTGTCTTCCACTTTTTAGAAATGGCGATTTCTACTTATCAGCAACTACATGGGGAAGAAGGAGAAGAAGAAGAGGAAGAAGCCATCTTTAATGGACAAAAAAGTTCAACTAAGAAAGAAAACAGGAAGAGGGAAGGATAATTGAGAATCTAAGATTTAACAAAACAACCAAGAAAGAGAAAAATAAGGTGAAAAAAAGGTACAATGTTAGAAAGCAAGAGAAAAGAGAAATACAACAGAGAGGGGAAGTTAAAAAGACGGAGGTTGGGGGGGGGGGCAAAAAGGCCAGACAGGAGAAGAAAGGGAGAGAAAAAGGGAAAAAAAGTCACAAAGGCTTGAAACAAGATGCCAAAAAACAGATTTTTTTCAGAGATAAAGGGTAAAGCATAATTAAAGAAAGATTCTGCAAGAGTACATAAGATAGTATTGTAGTATTTGTTTTGAAATAGTGTATTGGAATATTATATGATTTAATAAAATATTAAAATATTAAAATGTTTAATAATGATAGATTTCAATATTCAATAAAATATTAAAGAGAATGTGTAAAATGATTAATGTTTATAGTTTAATTTGTCATTGTTTTAAAGTTATCATAAATTTACTATTTCATTTTCTTATTTTAAAATAATGTATTAAGCAGAATTAGAATTAGAATGGAAATTATATATTTAATTATATTATAAATTTATTATTCTTTTATTTTAATATACAACATGTAGAATGTACTAAGCAGAATCAGAATGGAAATCATGTTTTAAGTGTCAATTTAGGGGAAAGATAGAAAGGCGTCACACTTTAAAAGTGATTACAGGGGAAATTTTCTGTTAAAAAGAAGAGATAAATAGATAATTGGAAAAGAACGGACAAAAGATACAAGTACAATGATTCTAAAATAAGATGAAATAAACAAAATATAATTAAGAGAGTGAAAAGAAGGGAGAAGTTATATAGAAAATATAGAAGGTAAATAAGATAAGAATGGTATATAAGGTGAGCATGAATTTGATTTAGGTCTGTAAAAAAAGATGTAACCCAGGCTAAGCCACTTTCCAAAAATAAGTTTTATGTTTTATGTTTTGTGTTTTGGTTAGCTATGTTTGATCGAGAATTAATAAAACCTTGGAGGAATAAAACCAAAAGGAGAAACAATGAGAAATTTGGAAAAGATATGTATAAATGATAATTTGGAATTATGTTGTATAAAAGAATGTCTTATTTGTTTTGTCAAAATTTACAAGTAGCCTTCAGAAAGGAGGTTTTTATGTTTCTATGTTTTGTTTTATGTTTTGTATTTTGTGTGTTTATGTTTGATTGAGAATTAATAAAATCTTGATAGAAAGAAATATAATTGAATAAAAGTGAAGGGAGAAACAATGAGAAATTTGGAAAAGATATATATGTGTGTAAATGGAAATGTGATAATTTGGAACTATGCTGTACAAAATAATGTTTTATTTGCTCGTTAAAACCTATAAGCAGCTTTTAGAAAGGAGCTTTTATGTTTCTATGTCTTATGTTTTGTTTGTCAGAAGTTTTATGTTTTCTGTTTTGTATTTTGTGTGTATATATTTGATTGAGAATTAATAAAACCTTGATAGAAAGAAATATAATTGAATAAAAGTGAAGGGAGAAATAATGAGAAATTTGGAAAAGATATATATGTGTTTAATTGGAAATGTGATAATGTGGAACTATGCTGTATAAAATAATGTTTTATTTGCCTTGTTAAAACCCATACGTAACTTTTAGAAAGGAGGTTTTATGCTTTTATGTCTTATGTTTTGTTTGTCTTTAAAAAATTAATAAAATTTGTTTAAAAAAAAAGATCTTAATGGACTTGAACACTGGGCCATATTTAACAAAATGAAATTCAGTGGTGAGAAAAGTAGGGTTCTACATTGAGGCAGAAAAATTGAGATGCATAGGTGATGTTTGGCTCAATAGTAGTAACTGCGAGAGGAAACTTGGACAATCATTTAAATATGAAGCAAAAGTCTGCTGCAGATGCCAAAAGAGCCAATGTAGTCCTAGGCTGCATCAACAGAGAAATAGAATCAAGAACACATTAAGTATTAATGCCACTTATAATTCTCTGATGAGACCACACTTGGAACATTGCATCTAGTTGTGGTTGCCATGATATTAAAAAAATACCGTGACTCTAGAAAGAGTGAAGGCAGGCAAGGAAAGTAGGAAGAAAGGAAAGAAAAAAGAAAGACAGAAGGAGATGGGAAGGCAGAAAGTTTTGTGGTTGCGCAGAGAAGATCATCACAATATCACAATTTGGGTTGTAGAAAAATATCTTAGATAGCAAGAGAGAACAGAATAGAATCAGAAGAAAATCAGGAGTGCAACAGGAGAAAGAAGTAAGAGAAAGGTGTATAAAAACCTGCAGATGAGCAGACTAGAGGTATAGTTTCAGAATACTAATGGCGCAGCAAATGAAAGAGAGAGAAAGGGGAAAGGCTAAGGACTATTGAGAGGTATAGTAAGGGAACAATGTAAATCCAGAACAACAAAGGATTTAATGCAAGAAACAGTTAATACTGTGACAATGTACATACAAATGGCTGTGATCTTATTATTTATACTGTATGTAGAATGAGACAAAATTAGCAATAGTATATGACATGGGGAAGGCACCCACTTTCAGTTCTAAAAACAGTTACAAAGCCCATTTCAATCGTTCAAACAAATGATTATTTTTCTTCTGAATAAGAGTTTGCCAAATCTTACCTGATTTTTAAAAATGCAGCTATGCCAAATACCAATAGAACCACAGCAATTATGGTTATAGTAATAGCTGCAATGCTTCCTGCATAGGAAAAAAAAACGCATAAATTGGTTGGATGACGTTACCATTTCAAGATATTTTTTTATTTTGGATTCATATCAATGCAATATATTTGCACAATGTACTCTGAAATAATATATTTAGCAATACCAAACTATTTTTTAAGTATACAGTGAGACAAGAATTATCTGGAAAAATGTATTACTACTACATTGTGTAATCTACAACTGTACTGTAAATAAATTATTGTACTGCAAATAAATTATTTGCATACTTTCTTATTGTCTCACATTCTTCAGAAAGGCCAGATGGGGAGTTTACTTCAATAATGTAGTATAATCATCACAAATTGTACATACATAATTCAGTAAAAGCTGTTCTGGTAGATCAATATTGTTATGCACATGCTAAAAATGGCAATGTGAAGCTAAGAGAACAGCTTTTTGCCTTAAGCCATGAAATGACTTCACTGTGGTAAGATATAATCTGCATGCTTTTCAATTTCAATTTCAATTTCAGATTCATATTCTTAATTGGTTGCTAAATGACATTCTAGCTTCTATATTAGCTCAGAAAAGAAAAAAAGGAACTTCAGAAAGCAAGTAGTGGATGATTTCCTTTCTGGAGTCCTGATTTTTTTTTGTCTTCTTATCTGCTTGCCAAGGTGGAAGAAAAACAGCTAGCTCAACTTCCATGCTTGGTACTCTCCATTTCATTGGTACTTGACACATACACGTATCTTTTAAAAACGTGTACTTGTTGTTTATTCTCTTTGGAGTTATTCCAGATATGTAAACTAAGTGGTGGGGGGAGTAATTTCTTGACAAAATAGCATCCTAGAACTTCTGCGGATCCTTGTGAACCTATCAGAACCAAAAGGATTTCTTGCTTTGCATTTCCCTAAGCAATCTAACAAGAAAGAACCAGGTTTTATGAGTGGTAAACAATAGGCATAAGAAAAGGATTTCTAAATCACATTTCCAGCTAGTTTGAGTTATGATTTACTTTGATTACTGAACTGAATATCTATTGTTTATATTCAGAAGAAACCTAGTAGTTTCTTTGCCAACCGACACATTATTTAAGGTACAATATTTTGTATTATCTTCATCATATGCCATAGAAAGAGCGTTGTCTTACCTGAGAATCCATGGATGGGTTGACACATGCCTTTCTGCCCAGAGACTGAGTCCAACTGTTTTTGCCACACCCTTCATCAACTGTCATTCTCCCCAGTTCATGATGAAGGCGCAGCACTCTGTAGGACTTTTCTGTGGCATTGGCTCCTCCGGCCGTCCTGTGCTAGATGAAGGACCTGACTACCTCCCAGGGAGGGAATGGATTCTCCATCGTCATGATGAGAAGAAGCGTTCAGGTAAGACAACACTCTTTCTCCAGCACGACAATTGGAGAATCCATGGATGGGACATACCAAAACCTGGTGTCCCTGTGGGCGGGGATTGTGGTCCTGAATCGCCCTAGCTACATGCACTCTCTGAAGCACCCTCCTCCCAAAGAGCATCAGCTGAGGCAAAGGTCTCCAATGTATAGTGGCGCACAAAGGGAGATGGTGAGGACCATGTTGCCGCCCTGCAGATCTCCTCGATCTAAGCCTGCGTCACCCATGCAGCTGTGGTCACGGCGCTTCACGTAGAGTGGGCGATTAGTCGTCTGGGGACTGGAATCAACTGTGTCTTGTAGGCCTTCACAATACACGCTCTTATCCAAGGGCCTATGGTTGATGAAGTGACCTTTGAACCCAGAGAGGAAGGTTGAAATGAGACAAACAGTGATTTGGACTTTCAGTGAGGCAAAGTCTGTTTATGTAAGGCCCTCCTTACGTCCAGAGTATGCTATCTCTGTTCCAGTGGATGGGAAGGACCTGGACAGAAATTTGGCAACACTATCTCCTGGGCCCGGTGGAACCAGGAGTTGATCTTGGGGATGAAGGAGGGATCCAGACCGGAGAACCACCCTGTCTGTGTGGAAAGTACAGAGTTCTTCTCTCACAGAGAGAGCAGCCAATTCCGAGATTTGCCTGGCCGATGTGATGGTGACTAAAACGGCGACCTTAAAAGACAAAAACCACAGACTCATAGATCTGAGAGGTTCGAAGGGTGGTAAGGTAAGGGCGTGTAAAACTTTAGCTAAGTCCCAGGTTGCATACCTGTGAAGAACAAGTGGCTTTAAATTGACCTCCCCCCTCAAAAAGGAGTGCACCACCAGATGGTGCGCTATGGAGTCTAGGTCCCCATAAGTCAATACGGAAGACAAGGCTGCTACTTGTCTTTGGATAGTATTAGGGGCTAACCCTTTATCCAGACTCTCCTGGAAAAAGTCCAGGATCTGAGGGATGGAAACTGCTGTGGGATCCAGACCTGACCTGATACACCAACTACAGAATGCCTTCAAAGTAGAATTTTAAATTCTGTTGGTGGAAGGCTTCCTGGAAGCCTCTATCGTCTGTATCACCCTCCTTGAAAAGTTGTCCCTCGTCAGAAGCCGCTTCTCAAGTGCCAGGCGGTCAATTGGAGCCACTGAGGCCCTGGATGGACAAAGACCCTGCTGGGAGAGATCCTGGCCCGAGGGATTCTCCAAGGCTGGGACACAGAGAGACTGAGGAGGTCTGCAAACCATGGCCATCTGGGCCAATGGGGTTTGATCAGCAAGAGCTCGGCCTCCTCCATGAGAAGTTTCCTGATTACTCCCAGTATAATGGGGAGAGGAGGGAATGCATACAACAGGCCTCTGGGCCATGCACAGCGGAGGGCGTTGACTTCCTCTGCTCCTGGGGTTGGAAACCTTGTGAAGTATCTGGGCAGTTGCAAGTTCGTCGGGATGGCGAATAAGTCCAGGACTGGACGGTCAAACCTCCTGCACAGTTCCTGGAAGATGTCTGGGTACAGTTGCCACTCGGAGTGGTCCACCATGCTCCAGCTGAGAAAGTCTGCCTGCACATTTGCCACCCCCGAGATGTGTTCTGCCTTGATGGAACTCAGGTGAGTCTCTGCCCAGAGAATTAGGTGGTCCACTTCGCGCATGAGAGACCTTGAGTGGGTGTCCCCCTGGCAGTTGATATGCACTTTTGCAGCCACATTGTCTGTCAAGATCAATAGGTGTTGCCCCTCTACCATGGCTTTGAAGTGATGATGGCTCGGAGCTCCAGCCAGTTGATGTTCATAAGATCTGCCTGAGACCATTGTTCTTGAGCCAGCTGCTGCTGGAGATGGGTTTCCCATCCGAAGAGGCTGGCATCTGAGGTCAATGTCAGATGGCCGGGCTCCTTGTATAGTGTCCCCCTGGCTGGGGACATCCACCACCTGAGGGATCTGAGCGTCTCTAATGGAACCCTGACCTTGGCGTTGGAACTGCTGCTCCTTTTCCTCTGGAGTGGTAGAAGGAACCATTGCAGAGTTCTGAGGTGCGATCGGGCCCAAGGAACAATGGCTATGCATGAGACCATCTTTCCTAGGAGACAGAACTGCCAATGGAACCAAACGTTCTGTCCTGATTTGAGTGACCAAGGACTTGATACTGTCCTGTTGCTCCTGGGATAGACTTTGCACAGCCTGGTGTCTATCACTGCTCCTAGATGGAGCAGTTGAATGGTAGGTGTCAGATGACTTTTCTGAAAATTTATGGAGAATCCATGTTCCTGTAGAACGTAGATTGTAGTCTCGAGATCCTGCTGAGCGAGCTGGGACAAGGACAATTTGAATATCGTCCAGGTAGCACTGGAGATGCACCAGAATGGATCTGAGATGCACCGCCAGTGCCACCAGGATCTTTATGAATGACCTGGGAGCTGACACTAAACCAAACTGTAGAGGTCTGTACTGGAAGTGCAGATCTGAGTAACAGAATCTGAGGTACCGTCGGTGCCAGAGATGGATGGAAATGTGAAGATAAGCCTCTGTCAAATCAATCGATGACAGGAGGTTGCCCTCTCTGATGCTGGCCAAGATTGACTGCAGAGAGTGCATTTTAAACCTCTTGTACATCAAATGGACGTTGAACCTTTTGAGGTCTAGAATTGGTCTCCATTCCCCCCCGAGGCTTTTTGGAACGAGGAAGACAATCGAGTAGAATCCGTGCCCCCGTTGATCTTCCAGGACTGGCTCAATGGCCTGGATTTCCAGATGTTGGGTCGCCTTGTCCGTGAGATCTCTCTTGGTGGTGGTGTTCCTGGAGGTGGGGCAATGGACAAAGTGCCTCAGAGGAATGGAGAAAAATTCTAGAGTTAGGCTGAATCTTAGAGTGTTCAGAACCCACAAGTCTGAAGTAATCTTCTCCCACTGGTGGGCAAACAAGGTTAGACATCCGCCAATAGGGGGAGAGCACTGGCAGTCACTTGAAATGACGAAAGGAGCGCCCCCCCCCAAGAAAGGGCCGCTTGGCCTGAGGTGGTTGTTGTTGCCTGGATCTCTCCCTGAAGGAAAACCTATCCTGATGGTCAGATCTGGGAGGGAAGTTACGATGAAATTGGGAGTGGTCAGTGCCCATGACTTGTGGACGAAAAGGAAACCAACAACCATAGGGAGAAGCTTTCCTATCTGCCCTTCTCATGATAGTGGACAAGACCTTCCACTTGTCTTTGTTTTCAGTAAGAAAGGGTTCAAGGCCTCTCCAAAGAGTTGGGATCCTTGTAAGGTGCAGAAGCCAACCTCCATTTTGTCTTTGCCTCCGCCTGCCATTGGCAGAGCCATAAAAGATGGTGAGAAGCAATGGTTAGAGGCAAGGGGAATGAGCAGCATGAAGGGAGGAATCCGCCAAAAACTCAGCTACTGCCACCAGCTTGTTAATATCCTGGTGTATGTGTGTCTCCTCTGGTGGAATCCTCACCTGCAACTCCTTAAGCCAAAGCAAGGAGGTCCTAACAAAAAAAGAGGTGGCAGTGGCTGCCTTAATTGCCAAGGGGTTGGCAAGATGAGTGTGGCGGAAATTTAATTCCGCCTTTCTGTCCTCAGCTTTCATGGCCTCAGCAATGTCCCCGGAGACAGCTGAAGGAGAACCTAGGAAGACTAATGGATCATCCACTGAAGGCAACTCTAAGGAGTTAAAGAGGAAGCCATATTAAAATGCCTCTATCGTTTCCTCCCATCTTGGGAAAGGTGACCAGTTGGCACCACTGCTTATGAACTGCCTCAGTAAAAAGCCTGGGGCAGGGGATGTCCTCCTGCATAATCACAGGTTCAGAAAATACAGCTTTATCAGATGCCAGAGGCACTGAAGGACCTGACACTGCGGGCAGACTAGTCCCAATTTGGGCCATGTCTCTGGCCTTATGGAGGAGGGACTTAAACAAAGCTGGGCAAAACAGCCCAGTAAATGGGGGCGGGGGGGAGATCTGGTACCAAGTCCAAGTCATCAACAGAGAAGTCCTGTTCCACTTGGTCAGGTTCCTCTATTACAGAAGGTCTGCTTCTGAGGGAATGGGTGGGAGAGGTGGCCCTGTGAATCTGCTCAACTTCCCTGGGATACATGTAGTGATATGACATCTGAACAGGGAGCTCAGATGTAACAGAAGCCGCACAACTTCCAAGGTGAAGAGTAATGAGAAATGAGGAATTTGAGTTCCTCAGATAGACTTTGCTCCTGCCTCTCTATAGGGCGGAACCCAGAAGTGGTGGGTGTAAAAGTCGCCTCAGGGGAAAAACCCTCCCCCTATCCTGAGGCTCAGCCCCTGTTGCTAGGCAGTTAAAAGGAAACTGCTTTGTAGGTTGCAAACTTTCAGTTGGAAAACTAGAAAAAAATTCCCTATCGCCCTCTGGGGACCAGTTCAAAGGAACTGCAACAGTAGGTTGGGAGGCTGGCTGTGGGGGAGGAGCCACAGTTTCAGTTAAGACAGAAGCTGGAATACTTTCCTATTGAGTCTTCTTTTGCATTCTGGAGATTTGTTTTTCCAGAGCCTTCATTCTCCTGTCTGCATCTTTTTCCTCAGCTCTAGTTGGCTTCCTAGAGTAGACTGCCTTGGCTCTAACCTTGTCAGTTTGAGTTGTGTAGTCCATATGTTTTTTCAGTGTAAGAGTTGCATCTTTACTGGCTGATCTGCCTTTCCTGGATCTAGTCTTTCTGGGAGCAGCTGAAGAATCTCCCTGCCTAGCCATGCTGTTAACCATCAGAATCTGATCAGCCATCTTGACAGCTCCCTTAGCCCAGAAAGGAGAAGCTGTTCTGCCTACAGCCAGTTGAAAGGGCTGCAAAAAAAAAAATATGGCAGTGCTGACTCCCTTCAAAAACTAGGGCTATGATGCAATGGGCAAAGTGGCGGCAAGCCAGCACACAAACCCCTATAACCACGCTTCTCTCAAGGCTCAGTCAAAAACAGTGGAATCACAAAAGGCAAAACAGACTAGAGATCCCAAGGAGGCTTGTCAATCAAGCCATCAAGCTAAACAAGTGGCTTGCCAGGAACCGCTAAGCCGTGCTGTTAGCGCGTAAGTAAAAGTCCATAAAAACAGCTGAGAAGTGCTTGACTTAAAAGGAAAAAAAGACGGCTGGGCTCAGGATGCCCCAGGCGCGCAGCGGCTGCCCTCGCATGGAAAACTATTCCCTTTGGTATTATGCGAGGCTGGCAGCAAGCAGTGGCTATAGGGAAATAACAACGAAGACCAGGAAGCAGAGAAGGAAAAAGAAAAAAAATGCCTCTGTAGTGCTTTAAAACGCTACGAAGCTAACCTGAACTACAAGAAGTCAGCTTTAACCACAAACTCAGAACTACGAGCCAATCTTTTGCCACAACTTTCTAGGGCAAGACTGAGTCGTGAACTGGGGAGAATCACAGTTGATGAAGGGTGTGGCAAAAACAGTTGGACTCAGTGTCCAGGAAGAAAGGCATATGTCAACCCATCCATGGATTCTCCAATCGTCGTGCTGGAGAATAATTAGACACATAGGGTTTGAATTGGGATGGAGGGATGGAAAATAAAAAGGGAAGACAAAAACAGAATGGTTATGCAGATTGTTATGCAAATTACATATGAAGTAAATTATAAGCACCTTAGGAATTAGCAATGGTAATGTTGATAAATACCTATTGTTTTTCTTCTTCTAGCAGCATCTGCAATTTTTCTATGAATGTGTTGAGCAATTTCTTGCTCAATAGAGCTGATACTTTTTTCCACAAGTTTCACTATTTTGTGATCTAAAATAGAGCATCCTGGAAGCCTGAAATTTGCCGGTATTTACTGCTCACTATTTGAAAGTCCCTTTTATAAAGTAGTAGGACATTAAAAATATTTAGAAATTGACATGCTTTTAAATTTTTTCATATGCGTGTAACTTTGATTATGTTAAACCAAAAAAAACCCAAAACCCTCTTTCTTTAAAACCCAACTGACTTTATTTTGGGATTAAGGGGTTCCAACAATATGCAAAAGTTCAAATAAATTTTAAAAACCATTCCATTTTCAAAGGACTGATTATTCATTATGCGTCCAAATGTCATCAATAAGTAGGTGGTTTCTATGTTGTTATTTTTTTCTTTTGTTTGTGAGCTGGCCAAGGTTATGTTGTATAAGATGGGAGGCTATATAAATTTATAAATAAATAAAAATGAATAATTGACAGATCTTTTATTTTAAAATATTTTACTAAGAAGTTCTTTCTCATTGATAAGTAATGGAAAGAAAAGAATACATAATATTATAATATTATTATACAGAGTCATTTGGATCTGCTTGTAGCATACTTTCTAACCCTGGGAGGAGTAAGGTAGTCAATCATTTAGCTTTCCACAATTTGATGCTCTTTAAATGACTCAGACTTCAGCTCCTAGAATTTCAAGAAAGCCTGACCAAGTATTTTGTAACTATTACTTCTTTTTTTGTACTGCTTGATTTGGGGAGAGAATTAATGACGGGGAGAGAGAGAGAGAAGGAGGGAGGTAAGGAGGGAGGGAGACAAGCATTATAGGTAGCTAGCTGTATTGGCTCACCTGAACTCAAACCCTGCTGAACCTCTTGCAGGGTTACCTCTGAGGAGAGTCTGGTACTGCCAATGGGAGAGGTCGCAACAGTTGCTTTACTTGTTAAAGTCCCTTGTGAATATGTAAACTTTCCCACAGAGCTTGATGAGATGAGTGGCTTAATAGTGACTCCAGATATGGTTTCTTCCACAGGGTGTTTCTTGGATGTCACAGGTACTGTGGACACTTCTGTACTTGATAATTGAGTAACCCAAGAGCTGGTGTATTCCTCATGAGGAAATGAACTGCTGCTATTGGATGATACATTCGTAATACCTGAAGTAGCGGTGGCTTCAGTTTCTACATGGGAAATGTTAGTCATTGCTGAGCTATCAACTGACATCACTGAGGTTGGCGTGTGTTCTGTGCTTTGTAATCTAGTGCTTGGTTGTGATAACAAATTCGTTGTTGATAGAGTT
Organism: Pseudonaja textilis; assembly: GCF_900518735.1. Next base: position 410,597 of record NW_020769401.1, read on the forward strand.
ATCTCTGATGTACTTGATGTGTCATTAGGTGTAGTAGACAATAGGATCGTATCATTTTCAGTAGGTGTCAGTGTAGTTGTAAAGGAAAGAGTAACAGGACTTGCAACTGTTTTTACAGTATTTGCTGCTGAAGTGCTGTTGAGTGTAGGGGTCTGGTTGGTTACTTTTGTTTTATTTGAGATGGGAGATGTAGTCACTGAGGAGATGGAGTAGATATTTAGTCCTGCATAAGTGAATAGGAACATTTGTATTAGTAGCTTCCAAGACAACATATTTACTTATATCATTGTCTTTTAGATATCTGAATTAACACAGGTACCATTATTACTGGGGTGGCTTGGTAGCTCAGTGGTTAAGAAGCTGGGCTCATCATCTGGAAGGCTGGCATCCTCACCCCAGTTTCTGCCAACCTAGCAGTTCAATTATGCAAATGCAAGTAAATAAATAGGTACCATTTCGATGGGAAGGTCACAGCACTTTGTGACATCATGCTGGTCACATGTCCATGGGTCAATGGCCTTGAAACAGAGATGAGCACCACCTCCTAGTCAATAATGACTAACGGACTTTTCCTTACCATAATAGTGTATTATACCTATTTTAAATTGCCAGTTGTTTTGCTCACCTTGATTTATTTTCAGTAAGTTAATTATCATTTTCCAACCCTAAAGGTAAACTTAGGACATATTTTTTTTAAAATAAAACAAAATAAAAGTTGCTACCATATTTAGTCCTCTGGAGAAATGAAAGGAAGTATTTGGATAAATTATTCAGATGAGAAGTATCTTTTCATGTTAGTATTTATATTCATCAAAATAGGGGTTCAAAAATACTGATATTCTTATCTATATTACTCAGTGAAATAGGTGCCTTCAAATGCAAAGCAGAGCTGAAAATTTATGAACTGTGTAAAATGAATAGTTCTCTAATTGGCATTAGAAGACAATTAGAATTTCTCCAATTTCTTCTTAAAGCCTAGCCAACTGGGAAATAAGATTGAAGGCGAGTAGCAATAATTCAATTTCTGTTCCTCTTAAGCTTCTTTAGTGATAGATTTTTTTGACTCTAACATGACTTGTCTGTTGCTGGCAGCAATGCTTCCAGGTGCCTCTATCTGCTATAAGATCCCTGCTATAAGATCTCTCCTGCCCTATTGAGCCTAAGAGTCATCTTCTCCGTACAGGTAGTCCTCAATTTACAACCACAATTGAGCCGAAAATTTACGCTAAGTGAGAATTTGTTAAATGAGTTTTGCCCCATTTTATGACATTTCTTGCCATAGTTGCTAAGTGAATCACTGAAGTTGGTAAGTTAGTAACCTGGTTGTTAAGTGAATCTGGCTTCCCCATCTCCTTTGCTTGCCAGAAGGTTGCAAAAAGTAATCACATGACCCTGGCACACAACAAGTCATAAGTATGAACTCTGATCACATGATCATGGGGGTACTGTAAATGTCATAAATCACTTTTCTGTGCCGTAGTAACTTTAAATGGTTACTAAATGAATTGTTGTAAGCCGAGAACTACCTATATATAAAACATCCCTGTAAACTCAAAGAAGAAATACTGGCGATTATCATCAAAGAATTAAGCAGTGTATTTAGCATTTTCTCCCAACAATTAAAAATAGAATTCACTTTCTAGGACATTCTGGTAGGTTTTCATTTATGTAGATACAAAACCAAGAGAACGTGAGCAGTGAGAAAGGACTATAAAATTTAAGGAGTAAATGAATCAGATATTTTCTACCAGATGGTTATTAGAAGACTTAGAATCCATGGTAAAAAAATAAATAGCACCACAAGTTTGCATCATTCAGGCAGACTTTAGCATTGAATTTTTCTCAGTGAAAAAGTTACATCTCTTTTTTTAGTATAAAACCCAGAATGGTTTCAATACTGGGGATGGGTATTTGTCGGGAGAAGAAGTTGGAGAAATTGCTCAGAAACTGATATAAAAGCAAAATGCTCAAAGCATGCCCTTTGGATTTGGTTTCCATCCACATCTGAAATATCACAAATCTTCGGGGTTGGTTTGGAATGTGGTGATTTGTTTTACATTTGAGACAAATCCCTATTTCAGGAGTTCAAACACAAGGCCCGTGGGCTGAATCCAGCAAGTGGGGTGTTTATTATCTGGGGGCCGTGCAGGGCCGCCCTGGAAACAGTGAAGGACTGGCCCATGGTGCCTCTGCAGTGAAAATGGAGCTCCCGAGCATAGTTCTTGGCTGCATTGGCCTCCTGCAGTGCTCTGCCAGCGAAAACGAGCTCCATTTTCACTGGTACAGTACTGCAGGAGGCCATTGCAAAATGGAGCCTGGGAGGGTTGCCCCCCCCCAACACGTTGACCTGGCCTCCAAGGTCAAACATAATCCTGATGCAGCCCTCAATGAAATTGAGTTTGACACACTTGCCATATTTCTTATGAACTTCTTATGCTTTCTCATTTTCAGGCTGCCTTGTGTACCCCATAGCCCTATGAGTTGCTGTTTCCAAAGAATACAGGGAGATATCACCTTGCAACCCTGACAGCTGCAGCATTTCTATCTGGAGAGTGAAGTGAACTTCAGTCTGACTTTGCAATTTAATTGCACTCCTACATTTGATCTAATTGTAGTTTATTCCTCTTTTGATCTTGCCCCCTTACATTTCTGCTTTAGGCCAACTGTTTTTAAAAATAAATTTAAAAAGCGTGCATGTCATAAGCTCACCTTCAGCCACTTGATTAAAACCAAACAATACATAAAAAGTAAGCTTGCTAATCTGCTACACACACATCATTTAAAACTATGAACTACAATACATCAATACAATACTCAAGGATTAAATTAAAAATATAAACTCTATATGCATCCCATTTGCCCCTGCAATTGTGGATGCAGTACAAATACAGTTACAAGTTATAGTCAAATAATAGTTTAAAATTACAATTAATATCTATATCAAATTTGCTTTTTAATACAAAATTATTCTGGACATTGAAATATATTCTCACAATTAAGTTAGTCATTTTCAAGGAAGGAATCAACAATTATTTCTAATATAAGAATGCAAAATCCTTGCAGCCATTAATGAATATCTGAATCAAGTTTTAAAACAATACATTATTTCATGAAATTCTATAAAAATATCTATTGTAGAATATTTAATTCAATTACAACACTCAAATTCTGTTCGATGGGTAATTTTCCAGAATTGTTTGGTTTTACAGCATTGGGACTACATATGAAAAAAGACACAAAAACAATTCAATCCACTCATTACATTTCAAAACTTTTTAGGAAAGGCATTGTTCATTTTAACAATCAAAACTACAGTAATATGTCAACATCTTTCCTTGAAATTCCTATTGTTGTGTCTCTGTTACTATATTCAAATTGTGCATCCAATAAATGTACAGTCTTTGAGTACTTCAGATTATGAATCAGAAAAGAACAGAGTTGGAAGGGACCTTGGAGGTCCTCTAGTCCAGCTTCCTGCTCAAGTAGAAGACCTTATACCATTTCAGACAAATGTCTGTCCAATCTCTTCTTAAAAACCTCCAGTGAATAACTGGAGACAATATGTCCCACTGATTAGTTGTTTCATTCTCTGGAAATTTCTTCTTAGTTTTTAGGTTGGATCTATCTTGGGTAGGTTTCCATCTGTTATTACTTCTCTTGCCCTCAGGTCAGGGGTGGGATTCAACCGGCATTACTACTAGTTTGGTTTTTGCATTTTGCGCGTGCGTCTACTATACCATTAGCTGAGCCACTGGGACAGCTGATAAGCGTTGCGCGCGGGTGTGCAGCGTTTCAAAAAGCACTTTTTTTACTGCTTTTTCAACCTCAGCTATGCCGCACGAAGTAGCTCTGTTGAAAAAGCAGGAAATAAAAGTCAGGTAAGAACCCGGGCAGGTGGATGGGCCAAACAGCAGCAGACACAGAACTGGTTTGGTGTCTGCTGCTCTTCAGAGCTACTGGTTCTATAGAGCCTAGCAGAACCGGTAGCATCCCACCCCTGCCTCAGGTGCTTTGGAGAATAGGATGTCCCCTTCTTCTTTGTGGGGGACCTCAAATATTGGAAGATTACCTGCAATTGTTCACCATATATTTTAACTTCTGGCCCTCTAATCACTTTTGTTGCTCTGTACTTGATCTTTTTTCTATCATGGTGACAAAAGTTGGCTGCAGTATTCCAAGTACAGTCTTGATAAAACAGTACCTAGCAGCATAGTTTTCCTCTGTTAATGCAGCCTAGGACTGCATTGGGTTTTTTGACAGCTGCAACACACTGCTGGCTCATACAGGTAGTCCTTGACTTATAACAGTTCATTTAGTGCCTGTTGAAGGTTACAGCAGCACTGGAAAAAAAAGGACTTAAAATTGTTTTTCACACTTACAAACACTGCAGCATCTCCATAATCATGTGATCAAAATTCAGATACTTGGCAACTGACTCTTATTTATGATGGTTGCAGTGTCCTGGGATCATGCAATCAGCTTTTGTGAACTTCTGACAAGTAAAGTTAATGGGGAAGCCAGATTCACTTAATAACCATGTTACTAGCCTAGCAACTGCAGCAATTCACTTAACTACTGTGGCAAGAATGGTTGTAAAATGGGGTAAAATTCATTTAGCAAATATCTTGCTTAGCAACAGAAAATTTGGGATCCATTGTGGACGTAAGTCAAGGATGACCTGTACTTTAGTGGTTGTCCACTAGAATGCCTAGATTCCTCTAACAGTTACTGCTGTCAAGCCAGGTATCATCTCTTTTCTATCTGTGCATTTGGTTTTTCATGTAAAACCTTACTGTTCTGGCCAATGAACTGCATCTTGTTGGATAGGACCCAGTCTGTCTTCAAGTCTGTGAAGATCTTTCTGAATCTTGAACCTGTCTTCTAAAATGCTATTTCTCCTAATTTAGTGTCATGTGTAAATCTGATGAGTTCCCTTTCTCCCCCCATTTTTCTATCTTACCAAGAAGCAGTTTTTGGTTGTGGTCCACTTTGTCAAATACATTTTTGAAATCCAGTTTTGCTATGTTCACATTTCGCTGGTCCATTAATTTAGTCGCTTTGTCAAGGATGAAATAAGATTTCTTTGGCATGATCTGTTTTTGACAAACCTGTGTTAGCTTCTACTAATAGCTTTGCAGTGTACTTGCTACACACCTAATCTAACTGATTGGCAAAAAAATTATCTATTTCCTCTGTTTGTTTGGGTGGTATGAAGGATGCACCTATTACAATGTCATTTCTTTTTCCGTTTATATTAACACAAATAAATTCAGCTATACAGTTGAAAGTGAATTATAAATCAAGATAATACTAATCAATTAAGTCAAATGCTTCTCCTTAGTATATATAAAGTTTGAAAGTCAATAGCTACTAGCCATAAGTGATTACCCTCAAGTTCAGCAGTGTAAGCTTCCTTAGATCAGGTATGGGGAACTCAAGCCCAAGACTTCCATTGAACTCATCTCCTACCTAGATTCCCGTAGGTCTCTATAGGAACAAAATTCTGGATTAGAAGTCCTTTGAATTAGTTTAGCATGGTTGGTCTTCTGGCAGGAATCTTATCTTTGAAAAGAATTCAGCATTAAGTCTGACGAAGCTATATTTAACCCTTTCTAAGCAAATGAAAAGGAGCAAACAGGTTTGGTGGCCCTCAACTGAAGTTCAAGCAGGAAGAAGAAGCAAGAGAGATGACCGACTAGAAAAAAAAATCTATAGTCTTAGGAATGCTGTGTTCAACTTTATGAAGTGAAATCTCATCCCCTGAATAATTACTAATTGAAAGAAAGACATTGTAACAGTGGCTGATTGCCCATGAGTTCCTAACAAGTTTTCTTTCCAAGTGGATAACAGTACTGGACAGATAGTGATACTTTGGACATGAACCAGCAGTTGTGACAATTCTTGGAGGAAGTTGTTTTCCAGCCTAAAAAAAGAAATTGGCATGTCTTTATCACAAATACATTGGAAAGTACACTTGAAGAAAAAGTATCATACTAAAAAAGCTGCTACACTTTATCTGACAAAAAAGGAGGAAGATTATTGTATAAGAGGTGGTTCAACTGTGGATTGTGATCCCCTGGAATACACCCAAAAATGCTATCACAAACATTGGTGGCACATAATGATGGGAGTTCTGCCATCCTCACATTCCTTGGCTGCAAGAAAAATTGGCACTGAAGCTGCTTGAAAAAAATATGAATTATGCTATGGAGTGTCACAAAAATGTGTTAATGAAAGTATGTATAAGGCCAACAAATGAAGCACAAACTCCTATAATAGGAGTCGACAAAGGAAATTATTTCTGCATCACTGGAACAGAGAATCACCGTTTATATCACACAAAAGAAACCCCCTAAGGCAGCTATTTTAAGTAATGTATGAATTGTCAGTGCAACAAATTTGCAACACTAGAAACATTTTGATAATAGAATAATATACATACATGCATACATACATATGTAGTGGTTGACTCCTCTCCGCTGGTTTCACTGGTGAAATAGGAGCTGGCTAAATCAGGAATTTAGACTTCACGGCCTTTTCCAATTCTATGATTCTTTATATAGCGGTTATGTTTGGATATTACTTAAAAATATTGTCTTATCCTGAACATTTTGGTTTCAGCTGCCAGAAGAGGTGGCTGAGGAAATCAGCATGACTTAATTCCCTCTTAAGAAATTAGAGGTATATGTCAAAATTTGTTCTCAAGTTATTAGGTGAGCAACAAGCTAACTAGAGAACCACATGGCTCAAAAACCTGTGTGGACAACCTGTACTACCAAAAAGCAGCCCTCAGCTTCTTTTCGCAGATCTTAGACACCTATCAAACAAGAAAGGATAAACTTGTTTCCCAGTAATTAAGATAAAAACTATGTTATAGTTTTTTTTACTGTTTTATGTTATGTTATTGTTATTTATACTGTTTTAAATTGTAAAATTTTAAGTTCTAAAACTTCCTTATCACAGTGAAAAAATAAAAATCTGCGTTCTGCCCCTAGAATGAATTGTCTCTACAGGCACTGAGTGGCCCTTTCCTACTTTGTAGTTCCCAAGACCTTCAGAAATATTATGAGTGGCCCTCAGCTGCTCAGGCTCTGGGAATGGAATTGCATATAAGTTTCACTAATAAATAAAGATCTTGTAAGATGAAAGCCATATTAATCTATGACAGCAAAAAACAAACAACCCAACCTAATAACACCCTTTCAGAATAACAAATGTTATTAAAAGGCTTAAGCTTTCAGGACCCTTTCCAATAAATCATATATATTATTTGGATGGTACCTTTTCTTGTGACTTTAAGCAGGTTTACCATAAATCCTCATTGTTAAACATCTAATTCCCACTTTATTTGTGCATGTTTTCAATGTAAAATGTTCCATTTCCACATTTCTCTAAGCTCAAAGGAGCTGCTGATAGTCAATGTGAACAAGACTTAATATACTTTGGTTTCTTTGTTCTTAAGCTTTAATGTCTTTGCCATGATTCAGCTGCTTTTAAATGCCAAAACAATAATTAAGAATGCCTCTGACTAGAGTTATTCTGAAACTGACATCTATAAGAAGAAAATAAGCAGTGCCTACAATCAATCAGCCTTGCTTGTGGGTTTTTTTTAAAAAAAAACGTGAATGGTGCTTATAAACATTCTTGTCTTTCTAACCTGCTTTCTAGATACCTTTTAAGTTGGCAAAAATTCATTTTTAACATTTCTGTCTTAATTGCAAGAAAGTGTAATGTTTTGCTCTGGGGTTTTATAATCAAATATAACCTCCAGCTCAGATTACTTTTAGGTCATGTTTAACAAGGGAGACTGTTATCAGAGAAAAATAGCTGAATTCAACTTTAATTGCTTCTCATTTAGTACAATCTATTTATGGTTTCTATTTTCATCCTGAGAAACAGAATAATAGAATTGGAAGAGACTTTAGAGTTCTAGTCCAACCCTCTGCTCAATAAGATTGTATACCAGGGATGTCAAACTCAAGGCCGGAGCAGGATGCGGCCCCTTGGGTGCTTAGATCTGGTCTGCAGGGCCACCCTGGAAACAACAAAGGGCCAGCCTTTGGTGCCTCTGCCAGCAAAAATGGAGCTCAGGAGGGCCCTCTCGAGCTCCATTTTCACTGGCAGAGGGTTGCAGGAAGCCATCGCAGCCAAAAATGGAGCTTGAGAGCCTGTCTTCGCTGGCAGAGCACTTAGGCCACCACAGGCACCCACACACCAACAAGTGATATGATGTCAAACTGGCCACGCCACCATGGCCATTTCCACCCTGGACCACCAAATTGAGTTTGATGGACTTCCGGTTTGGGTCTCTTCAGTGACAGACCAAAATCTGCGACCATGCGTGGTTTTGATCTGTGCTTACCGCTTTAGCGCACCAATCCTTTGGATTCGGGGCTGAAGCCACCTCGTAGAGGTGGTGAAGAGGGGGGAGACTGCTAGCCAAGTGGAGGGGAGCCACATCTCTCCTCCTTGGCTTGTCTAAACTCCCTTCCCCAAAGGTGGTTGCAGCTGTGGTCAGAAATGGCCACCTCAAAGAAGAACCCGACTGGATAAGATTGTGCAGGAGGAAGACAAAGAGGAAAGCAGGACAGACCGGGCTAAACAACAAAGAACATCTAAGCAAGGTACCCTGAATCTAAAAGTACCTAGAGGGATATTTCTGAAAGAAGACCTTTAAGCGGCGAAGGAGAGAGAAAAGGAGGTTAAAAAAACCCCTTTTTACCTTTATATTGACAATTACAAATGGTATGGAAAGAAATTTATATTAATCTATTCTGACACTAATAGGCAACCTTAAGCTGAAATCTAAGTGTCAAAAGGAGAATAAAGATTTTTTTCTTGGTCATTTTAAAGCCCTAAAAAAGGAGAAGAGTGGAGGCAAAAGGGTGGGACTTGCAATAATGGAAAAATGGAGTGCCACCTGGAAAAATAAAGAGGATTAACAGTGAAACTTTGAAAAGACTCCTGAGGATACATTGTAACTGAAATCTTATTAAAAGATACAGTAACCCAAGGAAAGAAAAAGGAAAGGAAAGAAACAAGAAGGAACAGTCGGGGATCATTTGGTGATTTAAAAAAAAAAACGTTTTTGGCATTGGTTTTTCTTTCTTTTTCTGTTTTTACTTAAAGTCAATCGGGTGGTTGTTCAAAAGTGTTTAAAATGCCATCACTTCTGGAGGAACTGAAGATGAGTCTTAAAAAACAGAAAGAAGATGCAGAAAGGGGAGGAAGATCCTTTGGCTTCGTATTTGAATTTTCTGAAATGGAGATCCTGAACTATGAAAAGGAAAGGGAAAAGCTTCAAGAGCAAGAAGAAGGGTGTGACAAAGAAGAAGCCATTTTCAATGATCAAATAATGCAAAGTGTGGTAATAAGGGGGAAAAGGGGGAAAGGAGTTAAAAGTTTGAAATCAAAGGGAACAGCCAAAAAGAAAAATAGTCTGAAAAAGAAGTATAACAGCAAGGAGAAGCAGAAAAGAAAACTACAGAAGGGAAAATTAGAGAGAGAAGGGTATAAAAAAGGGGTGAGAAAAAGGGGGGAAAGATAGAAAGGGAAAGAACTTATGAGAGACAAAAACAGGAAATAAAGAAAAAGGGAAAATGTACTAGGATTAAAGGTATTTGCTCAGCTAGAAAACACAGAGACAATGGTTAAATTAAGTTAAAAGTGAGGATTCTGCAAAGGTACAAAAGATAGTGTTGTGACAGTAGAATACTATAATGAGCTAGAAATGAAGTAAGTAAATAATCTATGAGATAAAACTGTATTGTTATGTAGTGGCATGTTTATTTATAATTAATGCAATAATAAAGAAGAGAGGGAAACATTGCAATTGTTTCTAAAGATTGATAAAATATTGAAAAGAAATGTGAAAGATTTATATGGAAATTTATACCAGTTATTAGAATGAATTTGAATAATTATTTTGCTTATTAACAGTAAATAATTTATAAGATAAAACTGTATGACAATCCAATGGTATGCTTATTAACAGTTAAGTAATAATGAAGAAGGGAGGGAAACATTTCAATTGTTCTCAAAGATTGATAGATATTGAAAAGAAATGTGAAAGATTTACAAGGTTCATACGAGTACTAGAATGATTTTGAATAACTATTTTGTTTACTAATGTTTTTATATATATATTGTTTTTGCTATGTTTTTAGAATTTTTCTTTTTACATTTTCAAGGGAAAGTACCAAGAAGAGTCTGAATGATGAGATCTACATGATATAAAATAGATATTAGAAATTTGAATGTTATAATTTTAGAATGCACAAATTCAATGTTTAATGAGATTTCATATGATAATAACAATAAGATTTAAAGGTGTTGCACTTCGATTGGCAATCATAGGGGGAATTTTGCTTCTTAAGAATGTTCGAAGAGAACATATGAAATCGTAAACAAGACAGACGAAAGTATAAGTACAATGAATAAAAAGATATAGAAATTTAGGTAAAAGAAATACAATTGAATAAGAAGAAAATGAGATAACTGTAAAAGAAAATTAAGAGAAGGGAGAAATAGTGAGAAGTTGGAAAAAGAGTAATAAGATATGAAGTTGAATACATAAGGTGAATATGCATATGAAATTGTGTCTGTATGGAAATGTGATAACCCGAAACCATGCTGTACTCCAATAAGATGTTTTATTTGTTTTGTTAAAACTCAATAAAACTTTATTTAAAAAAAAAAAGAAACTGAGTTTGACATCCCTGCCCTATATTTCAGACAAATAACTATCCAATCTCTTCTTAAAAACCTTTACTGATGGAGCACCCATAACTTCTGGAATCAACCCATTCTGCTGATTAACTATTCTAACTATCAGGAAATTTCTTCTTAATTCCAAGTTAGATCTTTTAAGTTTCCCTCTATTACTTCTTGTCTTACATTCTGGTGCTTTGGAGAATAGGTTGCCCCCTCCCACTTCTTGTGGCGGCTTCTCAAGTATTGGGATACTGCTATTATGCTACCCCTAGTTCTTCTTTTCATTAGACTAGATGTACCCAATTCCTGCAACTGTTCTTCATATGTTTTAGCCTCTAATCCTCTTTGCTGGTCTTCTTCGTACTCTTTCTAGAATCTCAACATTTTTTCTTTATATGGTGGCGCCCACAACTGGATGAAACATTCCAAGTGAGTTTTATAGAGACATTATAAAGTGGTACTAACACTTCATGTGATCTAGATTCTGTCTCTCTGTTAATCAACCAAGGACTACTTTGGCTTTTTTGGCAGTGCAGCATACTGAAGGCTCATAAATTTAAGTGACTGTCTTACTAAGACTCCAAGATCCCTCTCTTAGTTACTGCTATTGAGCCTGGTACCATTTATTTTATACCAATGCAATTGGTTTTTCTTATTTAAGTGTAAAATGTTACTTTTCTCATCAATGAATTTTATTTTGTTACACAGGGCCAATTTTGATAGATAGGCATACTTATGGCAATGTCATTCTTTTTTCCTTTTATACTGACCCAAATGCATTCAAGACTATTTTCATCATTGTTCTGCTGTATTTCTTTCTTATACATATCTCCCCTTTTATTAGGTCCGTTTCTTTTAAATAATTTAAATCCTTCTAGCTGCACATTCTATTCATGGGTTTCATCACACTAAGTTCCATTAATGACACCAATGTCGTATCTGCCCCCATTTACAGAGAAAATAGATGAACTTCCTGCTAATCAGTTAGCTAAGGTGTGCAGGAAGCACACTGCAATAATAAAGGGACAATCTTGAAACTGTAACGAGTATTAATTCATTTACAATGAATTAAGATTTAATCTCTTTGAATACTTGAAATGTTTCTTTCCAGATTCTTCTTCCATCTGGCTATGATAATTTGTTGTTTATGAGGCAACTGACTTGCCTGCTATCTCTCCATTGTTTGTGTCTGCATTCCTGAACCCCTAACTTTCCATTGTGAGATTTTTTTTTTCTTTAAATATTTTCTTAAAACATTTGTTATTTAATAAAGGGAAGAGAATTCATATGTGTTTCAATGCAAACTGAAGAATCAATCATACAAATGTAAAAGCATAAAAAATAGCATGACATGTAGGTCATTAATATAATGCGAATAGATTAAGAGAGATTGTGCAGAAATTTTGCAATCCTATTTTTTAATTATGGGGAAAAGCTGACGAAAGGATTTTTGCTGCCACGTGAAATGACATGGAACACTGAGTAAGAATTACTCTGACGTGCACTGGTAATTTTCCCATGAAGGTTAAACTTTCTAATATTTATTTCAACATTAAACTCAAGGGTGAAACAGATTTCTCCAGCCTGCATGTCAGGGAACATGTGTGTCTGTCGTTTGGAGATAGTTGCATAGGTATTCCATTTATATCTGAATCTCCTATCTGAACTTTCGGAAAATTGACACTGATAAGAGCACTCTTGAAATTTATAACTCCTTTCCCTATGAAACCAATTTTGTTTGCTGCAAAACCTGGGTTCTCTCAGATAGTTTGCAGGGTAGAAACAGGAAATTATACAGTGAACAGAGGAAAATATAGAAAATATATAGAGAAAAAATCATTCCTTGAGGCTTTTCCAATTAGATTTGCTTTTTTTTTTGGTTTGATCTCACTTTGCAGGGTTCAATATAAAATTTCAATTGACATTCAGCAACGTATTTGCTTCTGGGAAGTGGCATGTGAATCAAAGTTGGAACAATGGCAACAAAATATTGTTATTCAAACCCTGCGTTCTTTTTGTATGTATACCACTGCATGAATGACTAAAAAAGACAGGGTTTGCATTACAAAGCTCTCTCTTTCAGGGATGTTATTGTTGTGTGACACTTTCTTTGGATGCCCCATTTTCAAAATAAAACTCAAATCATTCCAAAATATTCCAGAAACCATAAAAGTAATCCAGACATGATTAGACATGATGGTACTACTAGTGCACTGGAAAAGAGATGATGTGGTTACCATCTTCAAAACGGGGAAAAAAAAGGATCCAGGTAACTATAGACTAATCAGCCTGACATCAATACCTGCGAAGATCCAGGAAAAGATAATTAAGCAATAGAAGTGTGGACAATTACAAACTAGCAAGGCTATTATTAGAATTTAACATGAAGTTCTCAAAAACAGACCATGCCAGAGAAACATTACTGTATTTTCTGACATGATTAAATTAGTGGAGCAGCGAAATACTGTGGGCATAGTATACATGGACTTCAGTAAGGCATTAGACAAAGTAGAACACAGCCTACGTTTTGGTAATATAGAGCAGGGGTCGCCAACCTTTTGGACCTCAGGGATCACCAAACTCATACATTTAAATCCCAAGGACCACTAATATGATTTTTTTTAAAGCTAATATATTTAATATAAAAATTACGTTAAACATTTGTTTTCGTAGATTTTCACAGGTACAGGTATGCAGGTTTGGGCGTGTTCAGGTCTTTTCCCGTGTAAGATTGAGAGTATCTTGGTGACATTTCAACAAGGTCCCATTCGCCATCTTCAGACTGATGCTTTCGACTTCGTGCTTGTGCAAGCAAAGCGTGATCGGAGCTGCTGTCTCTCTATAAATACTCATCGTCATCGCTAACCTATACATGGAACACTTTGAAACTAACGCTCTAGATAAATCTAAACACAAACACAAACTCTGACTTAGATACGTAGATGGTACCTTCGTAATTTGACCACACGGGAAAGAAAAACTGGACAACTTCCTCAACAGCCTACACCCCAAAATACAATTCACCATGGAAACAGAAGCCAACAACCAACTTCCCTTCCTGGATGTCCTAATTTACAAAAAAACCAATGGCTCCCTAGGATACACCGTCCACCGGAAGAAAATACACACCAACCGCTACTTAAACGCACAATCCCATCACCACCATGCACAGATCAACTCTGTAGCCAAGACCCTCATCTCCAGAACCAAACACCTAGCCAATAGACCACCTGAGAACAGAATTGCACACCTCACTAATGTATTAATTTCCAACAGATTCCAAAGAAACACAATTACCAACCTAATCCTAAGGGAGACACCCCCCCAAAACCAAGACACAGAACAGGACAATGGTATCGCCCTCCTCCCCTACATCAAAGGCACCACAGATAAAATCAGCAAAATTCTCCACAAACACAATATCAGGACAGCCTTCGGCACTGACCAAAAAATAGTCAACATCCCAAGAAACCTCAAGGACACGATCCAGCTAGAAACCCAAGGAGTTTATGAAATACCATGCAACAATTGCCCAGCCACATACATTGGACAAACCAACAGGAGGATAAATGCACGCATTGCAGAACACAAGAATGCAGTCAAAAAAGAACAAAATACTTCCTCCCTTGTCCAGCACCTTAAAGCCACAGAACATGAAATTAATTTTGAAAGAACCAAATTAATCTCCAATACTGAACACTTCAACAAGAGAATAATCAGGGAAACCATCGAAATAAAGAAACATCTCCATAACATGAATAAATGGGATGATACCTCCGGCCTACCAGACATCTGGAAACTAGCCCTTATCAACAAATGAGTCCAAGCCATGAAAACCAACACCGGACCCAAAACAACACATGACGGCACCACCAATCTCCCTCACCAGATTCAAACCCAAACCCATCCCATAGACGAAAGGTAACCACTGTCCAGAAACCAGACCACGGCTGCATCACCAGCTGCCACACACCTCTGTTGAGGTAATTCCCTGTTAGGAGAATAGGTGCACACAGGGAAACGTAGTGAGAGTGATGTTGAATAACACACGACCAGCACACAGATATACTGAATAGTAAAATGTAGGTTTTACTTCCAGTAAACTGTTAAGCAAAGCCCAACAAACAGTCCAAGTCATACACGGTTAAAGCAGTCAGTTTTTAGTACGGGGGTAATCCAAATAACAAAGTCCAGTATCATACACAGTTCAGTAACAGACTTACAGCAATCCAAGAAGAATGACAATCAGCAACAGTCAATAGGGAAAAATGCAAGAACCAAGAACATTGACCATCAGAACATCTAGCAACTACCAACAACAGAACTAACAACCCAGGTTTCTGGCACCATCTTATGGCCATTTGAGGAACCACACCCAATTACAATTTTAGCATTCCCTTAAAGATACAGTATTAAATGTCTATCCTGGTTTATATATTTCCAACCCAACTGTTAGGTGACTATCAATTCGTAACACCCCCGACCCGCAAACCAAGCAAACTGACACACGCCATGAACACATAGCCAGACCTCAAACTCAGAGCCAAACCAAAGCTCGGAATGTTGCATCACAGCCACCCGCTCAGGATATCACATCACAGAACTCAGGAGGTTACACCACAAAATCTCAGGATGTTGCAACACAGCAAACGACCCAGAAAATTACAGCACAAGCCCCAGGGTGTCACAACAATAGAACTCAGAAGGTCATCACACAGCCCATTACCCAGGTCATTACAACACAGGAGGCTGATAGATACACAGCCAATACCTCAGCCACACATGTTCTTACGAAAAAGCCAACCAATCTGCAAACATCAACTCCATCAACCAATCAAGAAATAACAACACAGCCAACCAGCCCGCTTACAACAGAGCCAGCACACCACTCCTCCCAACAGTATTTAGAGAGACGGCAGCTCCGATCATGCTTTGCTTACGCAAGCACGAAGCCGAAAGCACCAGCCTGAAGATGGTGAGTGGGACCTTGTTGAAACATCACCAAGATACTCTCAATCTTACACAGGAAAAAAACCAAACACGCCAAGACCTGCATATGTGTGTGTGCGTGTGTGTGTGTGTACACACACTTATTTAATTATAACAAAAACGTAAATGCTTAATGATAACAAAATAAAACGTTCTGGGCTGGAAGCCTCCCCACACCTGCACCTTCCAAAGAAACAGAAGAGTGGAGCTGAGTGGCCTCAGGGCAACTGCTGCTGAGAGAAGCAGAGGCAGAAAGGCGGCTTTGCTCTCCTTGGGGGCAGTGCCCCTCGGCCACCACTCCAGGGGCTTCCCAGCAAGCATCTGCCTACAGAAGGATTGCCGGCCTCGGTGATTAATTGGGAGAGAAGGGGGAGAAAGTGGGAGCTCCTTTCAGATCCCAGGTGGAGAATTGAGAGAGCTCAGATCTGCAGCCGAGGAAAAGCTGAGGGGGGGCTCCCCCAGCCTCACCTGGAGACATATCGCTGCCAAACCCAGCCACAGCCAGTGATTATTTGGGGTGTGGGGAGAGAGAGACAGCATCTCTCGTATTAGCAGGGGACTCCGCCGGTCTGTTTTTAATAGTTAGAAGTCAGGATTGGCATTTGAATAAGCCTCGAAGCGCCAGGAGGCCATTTTAATGGTGAACTGAAAAGAAATCACCTTGGTGGCTGGGTGCCCTTCTGATCAGCCAGCGTTTGACTTCCCTCTGAAGGAAGGGGGAGAGGAGCCCCTCGTTTTGCCCCTTCCTCACTTCTCTCCCCCACTTGCTTAGTCAGGGGAGGCCCCCCCTCGCTTCTCTTCCTGCTGCTTCTGGGCCTCTTTCCAACCATCCACATTACATGACGTCCCCTTGGCAATGCCCCTCGCTGGTAATTGCTGTTGCTCGGTGGAGACAGGTTTTCTCCCAACCATGAGGCACCCGAGGGCCCGGGCTGGAATGGTGCCAGGCCCAGCGATCCTTCAGAGGAGGCTCCATTTCCTTCACTTTACTCTCCCCTAGAGTAACCTGGCCTAAGCGCCCCCACACCTATCACCAATCGGGAGGCATGCAGAGCTTCTTTCTGGTCTTGGTGGTAGACGCTCTTTGGGGCCTTTGCTCCTCTCACGGAGCCAGGCTGTGGCTTGGTGCCTCCATGCGCTTCTGCCCCAGGCCAACCAGCCTCTCCTGCCTCCTCTCTTTTCACCTTTTCTCTCTCACACCCCCCTTTTTGGAATTCCTAATCGCAGATGGCCTCTGTGATTGGCTGTTTGGTTGTGATCCCGCTTGGGCACCAGCCTGGGCTTCCCAACCTCGCACAGCCCTGGACTGCTTACCCACCGGGCACCTGCTGGCAGCCGCTTTATCCTCAGCCCAGGCAGGGTGGGCGGCGTGAGCATAGGCTTGCTCAGCACTGGCAGCCTCCTGGGTTTCTATGTGCAGCAGGGCAAAGCCGCCGCAGTGGTAGCACCTGAGTTACCTTAGCATACTCAGTTAGTTCAGAATTGCCCTACCCAGAGAAAGAGGTGCTGGAGGAGCAGGAGGAGGAGGAGGCAGCAGTGGAGAAGCAAGCAACTCAGGGCGCTACTGCTGCAGCGGCTTTGCCTGCATCTCCAAGGCTTTAATGTTGGGAGAGGCAGTGAGGGCTGGAAAAGCAGAGAGTTGCACATGGCTCCATCTCCCTTTCCTTGCCTACCAGCACATGGGCGCAGGGGGAAGTAAAGAGAGAGAGGCAGGAACAATTCAAAACTAGAGAACTAATGGGGAGAGTTAACAGTGGCGTTGGGGAAGAGAACTGTTGTTGCCACCGCCTGAGTGTGTGGGAGCTGGTTGGCACGTGCCTCTCAAGGAGAGGCACGTGACTCTCGGGAGGCACGAGAACTGCACAGCCAATTAATTATTTTGGGGGGCCATTTCTTCTGTGGCCCATCAAAAATTTTCCATGGCCTACCAGTGGGTCGCAGCCTACCGGTTGGCAACCACTGATATAGACAACTATGGGATAGATAGCATCACTATCAGATGAATTTGTAACTGGCTGACCAACGGCACTCAATGGAACTACAGTAGAACCTCAGATCATGAACGCTTCTGTTCACGACCAAATCGGGTGACAACCAAAAATTTGGGAAAATTGGTGCTTCTGGTTGCAAACAGATCCTTGGGTGCCAATCAAATACAGCTACAGCAATTTCCCCTGCCGTGGCCATTTTCCCTTCCGTGCATGCGCAGAATTGTAGGCGCATGCGCAATCAGAAGTCTAGCTCTCTCACAAATCAGCCATCCATAGAGACATCTATAAATTAACTATAGATTATACTATAGTTATATAACCCTAAATTAACAACATATATAGACTATGCAAAAGAGATAATTAACCAGCTGAAAAAGAAAAAGACTCCAGCACATTTCCACTAGTAATCAGCATTCAAATTTGGGGGCGTGCATAAGCGCACCAACGTGCCTACCGTCCCTGTCCTATTGTTTCTTTTATTTTTATTATATGTACCCATTTCATGTATTCATACCTATGTGTATACTTATACCTATTATCTTGTAAGCAATTGACAAATCAAATTGGCATAGATTAACTCCAAAGTTAACTTCAGACCAACAATCAAGAAAGCATTGCCCAAACAAGAACTGTCGAAGAGCCATCAGTAAACAGCCCAATTGAAGAATTCTAAGGCTACCCATACCCACACAGACAGGCAAGACATCAGAATATAAAATGTCAGTTAACAGCTTATTAGCACTGATGATAATACATAATTAGAATAATGCAAGAAAACAAGCAAGCTCAGTACCAAGAACCCCTCATTTCAACCCTGAGCTATAAATATTCTCCTTTATTGATATCTTAAAAAATGATTTAGATGAGGGGGATACAGTATATGTAGAACTCATCAAATTTGAAGATGACACAAAGTTATAGGAATAGCCAACAATCCAGAAGATAGGCTCAAATAAAAAAGATTATGACAGACTTGAACACTGTGCTCTATCCAACAAAATAAATTCAATAGTGAGAAAATAAAGTCTTAGGTAAGAAAAACCAAATGTACAGGTACAGAATAGGTGAGGGGGATTAAGAGTCCTAGTGGACAACCACTTAAATATGAGCCATCAGTGTGTTGCAGATGCCAAAAAAACCCAATGAAATCCTAAGGTGCATCAACAAAAGATCACTTGAAGTGTTAGTGCCCTTTTGTACTACCTTGGTAAGATCGTACTTGGAATATTGCATGCACTTGTGGCTGTCACCATACAAAAAAGACGCTGAGTGCAGAGAAGATGTTAAGTGCAGAGAAGAGTAACAAAGATGATTTGGGGCTGGAGACTAAAACCAGTCGCAGGAACTGGGTATATTCTGGCTTGATAAAAGACATCCAAGATCCCTTGCAACTCAGTTATTATCTGATCCTTTTAAATCAAACCAAATTGTTCTGCATTCTGATTTGTAATGGAAGCAGTGCAGAAAACAAATTGTTCTTCATCTGTTGAATAATCTTACTTTTAGAGAAGAGCAATTTCAGAAAGATATCTTATCTCAATATGTGAATACGTCATCACTGTGTTAAGTAATCTTAGACTGCTGAAAAGAGTACATTACTCAAATTAATGGTAGAAAAAGGAGGGAACTGAAAGATGAATCTTTTGATTTGAGGTAGAAGGAATTTTTAATGGTGCTGATGTCTTGCCTTTCCCTATCAATTCCTCTCAGCAGACAAGAATTTGAGAATCTTAAGTCTTGTTCATGACAATGGACTGCCATAAGTAAAAAATGTTATTGGGATGCTACACCCAGAACAGGTTTGATTCCTAAAATATCAGTGCAGGTGTAGAGCTAATCATATGGTATATTTGAGACCTGACGCCAGTGTGTTTATTATGCTCTCAGGAGGTTTTAACACAAATTAAAGTTCTGTTAAAAGACCTAAGTATCTTTCAGTCCCAAAGAGAATAATGCCTTTAGCAATGTTTTGGGCTCAACTTTGTGCAAATGCAAAATGATTACATACATATAAATAAATATTTCCATCAGCCTGTGACGGGGATGAAAAGATGTAGATCTTGAAACATGAAGCATGTTTACTTATGTAAATATCTTGGATATAGTTTGCTTTATTGATCAAATAATAGAATGAAATCCTGTCTGTCTGATACCATCCAGAGTAGAAGATATCTTTTAAGATGTATTCCAGCTTAGCATAACACAGCTTCCTATGATTCTTTAATACATTAACAGCATTTCTCCATGCAGCATGTGGAATCATATTAGCAACTCTGTGAGATGTCCAGTATACTACCTACCGTACAGATAGTCCTTGATTTACAACCACAATTGGAATTGGAATTTCCATTTGAAGAAGTTGCAGTTGTAAGTTGAGTCATCACATGACCAGACTCAGTTTTACAACCATTTTTACCAAGGTCATAAATCAATACACACAGTTTTGAGTATGTGTCCAGACTAACCAAGTATTTTTTTTTTTTTGGCCAGTAACCAGGGGGAAAAATAGCAAATAGCAATCACATGACCATGAGACACTGCAACCAATAAATGTGATGTGTTTGCCAAGCACCCGATTGCAATCATATGAGTACAGGGGTGGAGTGACAGTTGTAATATCATATTTAGGTTGTAATTGATTTTTCCGGAGGCCATCATTTGAACTGTTAAGCAAATGGTTGTAAGTCAAGAATTACCACACTAGTCGGCTCCTTATGCCTACAGATATTTCACTGAAGTGCGCATAGCATTATTTGTAGAAGATGTGACCTGCTTCCATTGGAAATTGTGTGTTTGTTTGTGTGTGTTTGTGTGTGTGTGTGCCTATGGATCACCAGTTATAATAGAGGCATCAGAATTACTGTTATATTGCAAGAATCAGAAGGAAAACTTCCAATCTGAATGCTCTATAATGCATCTGAATATAACTTTCATCAGTCCCAGTCGATTTCTGCCTCCACTGAATGCAGAGAATCCAATGGAGTGAGAAAGGGTTGCACATATCAAATGAAAATACTGTTGTACAATCACAACACAAATTCTGACCCTTTTACATATGCATCATGATGTTGCATGCACATATAAAAGAATCAGAACTTACGTTGCAACATTGCTTTAGTTATCTCAATGGAGATTCTCAGTCATCTAGGTTACGGTTGCCCCAAAGGTATTTTTTTTAAGAGGCAACTGGACTTTCTGGTTTCTTTTCATATTTTTTTTTGAAGACATTTTGCTTCTCATCCAAGAAGCTTCACTAGATAGTGAGGAATGGAAGGATTTATATTTCTTGCAGACAGCTGGTCATTTGCATTTTTAGAGAGTTGTTGAGGCCACCTGGAGGTTTATCTGTGTAGTCAGCTGAGTAGTGCAAATGGGTGGGGAACTGTTGAAAGAACTGTGTTGGAAGACTGAAGATAGATGGTGTCATATCCTTCTGTTGAGGCCATCTATGCCAACATTGAACATATCTCTCTAAATAGAGGGGGAGAGATAAATCTTTCTATTCCCCACCATCCAGTCAGAACTGAAAAAGCTTCTGGGGTGAGAAATGAAATGTCTTCAAAGAAAAACCAGAAAGTCTAGTTATCTCTTTGGGACATTGCTTTAGTTATTTTTACAAAAGCATCAGATGATATAGATGCCTCCAATTGAATGAGCTTGTTGGGAATTTTATCAACAGATAGAATAAATAAATGAACAAATGAAATGCTAAGCTGAAAGAATCAGGAACAAGCTAAGCAAAGAAGCTCAAATGTGACTAGGTTTAGCTTGCCAACACACCTGTAGCAATATTCTGTAGTTGACAGTACACATGAAAAACTCAAGGTTGCAAAAAAGAAAACATAGCAGCTGTAGATCTGAAATAGAACAATTATGCAACTGTTGCTTGATGTGACTATTAGCACAAAATATCACACTATCTAGTTTACATGGTAGAAACTAAAACATTCTTATCCTTCCAGCTTACAGAGGAAACATCAAACAAAAAACTACCTCTTATCTGTCTTTTAACTCTGTATTTATGAAAGCCTTTGCCAGCAACTTGCTCAAAAAATGTTTGCTGGATGTAGGGCTAAATTTGATTAGAGATTTGACATGCAGAATGGAAATATTTAGCCCTTTCCTCCCACACTGGATCTTAAACTAAAATTATCTTCCTGAACTTATTACTTATTCTGCAGGAAGGGAAGGTGAAGAGTTTAACTCCTCTACCTGCTTATTAGTTTTTCTGTCGACCTCTTATTGTAGGAAGGAGGTAAGCTTAGGAAAATCATTTGGGAGAAAATGTCTCATTCTTCTCACTGACCATGTCTTCATCAAATTAATAACCTCAAACAGCTTTTCTCAATTAAAAAAAAGTAAGCAATCAAGTGTTTTGTTTTAGAACATTAAAACCAAGTACAAAACCTTTGATTATAAACCCAAGTCCCATATTCATCCACCCAGAAGAACAGAAGTCATTGATTTGTAAGACCAAAATTTTTCTTCCCTTTCTTCCTATTTATTTATTCATTCATCTCTTTATATATTATTTCCTCAGGGCTTGATACCCACAAGCTTAGAATATTTTAAGAATATATCTTTTTTTAAGGTGAACATGGTCTTTCCTTTAAACCTATCTTTAAGCTCTGCTGATCACTCCCATAAACAGTACTTAGAGTTTTAAATTCGATGACCTCACTACCTGTCCCAAACTAACATTATCACTGTCATAATGCAGGCATCTAGTTCAGAGAATCATATTCTTCAACAGAATCTTGCAGTTTAACACTACTGAAGCAAATAATATGTGTGTGTGTTTACTAAAGATATTGCCTGAAGCTGTTAGATGAAGAAACAAATTTTCTTTTGACAAAAGGATCTTGTTTTGGTGGCTGACAATCTGTTTCTTTGTCTAGGTCAGGGGTGTCAAATTCGACTTCATGGAGGGCTGCATCAGGGTTGTGTTTTACTTCGGAGATTACGGATGGGTGTGTGTGTGTGGCCATGGTGGGTGGGACCAGGCATGGGCATGACCAGGCATGGCTGTGGCCATGGTTGGCATGACACAGGACTTGAGTCAGGGGCACCTGTGGTGGCCAAGTGCTAAGACGGGAGTTCCCTGAGACCCTCCTCTTCACTCTCATTATGATACTCCTCCCTCCCTCCCCATTCTCCTTTCCTCTTCCCCTTTCCTTATTTGTCCTCCTTTCCTTATTTTTCCTTCCTTGCTCTCTTCCCATCTTGTCTTTTTTTTTTTCCTCTTTCCCTTTGTCCTTTTCTGTCCCTTCTTGCATGCTCAAACACAAAAGGGGAAACGTTTCTCCTTTTGTTTTGTTTTTGGAGCAAAAGAAATATAAATTATTTTCCATTTTTACAAAATCCAATGTTAAACTACAGCTATCTTGATTTAGGATCTAATACTACATACCATGCCACCCCATACCTGGGTCCAAAATAACAACTATTCATTAATTTCCCACATCATTAGCTAGTCAAGAAACATTGTCTTTATATAATAACACCCAATCTTTGTTGCTTACTTTGAATTATTGTGGGATGATCAGTTTCTATTAATTTCTAGAGAAATGAATACAAAGACTACCTACTTCTTGAATAGCTTAAATCAGTGTTTCTTAAATCTAGTTGTAGGATCCCTGTGAGTCCTTCAAGGCTCTCAAGAATCCCCTCATAATCAAGACCATTTGCCATTTTTCTGCTGAAAAATAATATGTTAAACTGTCCCATTAAACAGTCATGGTAACTAGTAGCAGCAGATAATGCATTACTTTTAATTTCAATAGGGCAAATATAAATAAAACCTCTACAAAGAAAAGCTTTTGGGGAGTCCTCCATAATTTTTAAAAGTGGGTATAAGTCTTGAGAGAAAGGTGGTTTAATTCAAACTTGCATCTCAGGCTTGGTGTAGTTCTACTGCTTTTCCATATATCATAAAGTCATATATTTAGAAAGCTAGTTTTTATAGAGTAGAGATTTCATATGGAGGGCCATTTATAGAGATCCATTTGTTTTCTATAAGCACATTTTTTAAAATTCTTCTAAGTCTGAGAAAGTATAGTCGGGACAGAAGATTATCACTTCACTGAGACATTGATCAATGCCTCAAGAGCTTGATGGCCTTGAATGTTAGATAAAGGCATGTGGAGCATTTAAGTTGCAGCTTGGGGATAGCCTTAAAAAGCTTCCATGTATTTCACGGTACTGGAAGAGATGTGGGAGAAAAGTAGAGATTTCTAAGCTTCACTCTCCATAATCTATTTGTTTATGATTTAAAATAGCCTGTATTTTCCCAAAGTAATTGGTTTTCATCTACCAGGAGTCATACATACCTGTCTTCCTTGCATAAATCCTGCCAAGTTCTGGCCAGCTGCTACTTGAGACCACATCCCTTCACCAGGCCCAAAAGAATTGCCAGTCTAATAAATAGGCTTCTCTGCCAGGCCTATTCTGTTGAGCAGAACAGTCTGCTTTGTGTCACTAAGTCATTCTGACAAGTCAGCTGATATTTCAACATGCAGTCCTTGGAGGTGATGATGAATGATTTGTTTTTTTACTATACTTCCTTTAAGAATCTACATTTAACATCATCTATAACAAAAGTGCTTCCAAATCCAATTTTGTTTTCAGCATAAACATACTTAACAATGTATTTTAATTACAATTCTGTAATTCCACTATGGTCCTCGGTCTCTCCATTCCACATTTCTGCATAAAAGCAACATTAAAATAATATTGATCTGAGCCTTTGATTACTGGACTGATTCATTTCTTTTCTTTTCTTTTTTGAACAAATAATTTTATTTCCTAGGATTTCAGAGAATACCAGAAATCAAAGTAAATGCTGAACAAGTCACCTAATAGTCAGAGAAAGGAGTTTAGCTTGTTGTTCTACATAAGAAAACAGCAGGAATGGTTCCAAATATCAATTGTTTTTACAAGATTTGCATAGCTAGCTTAACTTCTATGGGCTACAAAAATCAGATCTTTACTCTGTAAGAAATAAATGTAAATATCTTGTTTATAGCTACTCTGACTGAAAATAGCACAGTTGTGGATTTTAAATTGAATATTGAGAGTACTGAAGCTTCTTTCCTGTATAACAGCAACATTTCAAATAAAAAGATTAGTAATAATAATAACAAGCTATATTGAACATAACCCCATGACTAGTTGTATTTCCCATTGTTGAGGGTATAACAATGTGGAACCAGCTATAATTAAGAACATGGTTTTGCAAAAAGACCTAAATTCTTGCCTAGAAGATAAATGGTAAGAAAATTGAGCAAGTTAAGTCCTTTAAATATTTGGGCATGGTTTTCCATAGCTCTACTAAACACAGTGCATATAAAAACTACGTTAATCAAAATGCCTCCAAAACAGCTGTAGCAATTCAATCTTCTAATTTTTCCCCAGGAGAACAGTTTGTTTGTTTGTTTGTTTATCTATTTATTTAATATTGCTGCCTATTCACTCATGGCGACTCAAGGCGGCTTACACAATGTAAAACCATATTTAAAACAAAAATAAAAAACAATAAAAACTAAGAAAAAGTGTCAAATAAATTAATAAAGTACAATAGAACA
Organism: Pseudonaja textilis; assembly: GCF_900518735.1. The sequence continues at coordinate 435,873 of NW_020769401.1, forward strand.
AAATCTGGAAAAAAAAAATCACCCCTAACTCCCATCCCCTGCCCTGATGACAGCAGATCATACTAGCCATTTGATGGGCTCCATCCCGCAATTGATTGTTTGAATGTAGATGTCACTCTGATGAGCATATTGATTAATAAATCAAGGGACAAATAATCTACTCCTTTCCTGAGGATGGAAGCAAATAAGCCATGAAACTTTGTTATTCCTAAACTGAAAGATGAATGCCTTTGAGTAAGTCTCTTATCCTTCTGAACAATGCCTCTGAATATCAATGCAATTTCAACCACCATTTCATAACCTAGTATGCTCAAAAATCCCTTAATTCTAATTTTCTGTGCAGAATATCTATCTATCTATCTATCTATCTATCTATCTATCTATCTATCTATCTATCTATCTATCTATCTATCTGATATAGTGATATATATAGATATATAGAGAGATATACATATAATATACATATACATTTAGCAATAGTACTTAAACTTATATACTGCTGCTTCATAATGATGTAAGTGCAATTTAAGCAGTTTATAAGTCAGTGTATGGGTCCTCATTTTTATTGACCTTGGAAGGATGGAAGGCTGAATCAACCTTGAATTGGTCAGGATTTACTACTCACCATTCTTTATTATGCTGTTTTCTGACAAAAGTAACAGCTGAACATTTTTACTTATTTACTTTAGCCCAGTGGCCCCAACCTTTTTTGAACCAGGGACCGGTTTTACGATTATTCTTCCACGGATTGGTACCTTCTACTACTAGTCCCTAAAGCAGCGCGGAGCTGCTTTAGCCGGGCTTCTCTCTCCCTTCTCAGTCTCTCTCACCTTCCTCAGTACCTGTCGCCCTTCTTCTTTCCAACCTCAGGCAAAAAAAAAAGAAAAAGACTTGGCTCAGCCAGCTAGAAAGCACGCCCGAATTCCTCGCAGCTTCCCGCCTCCGCCTGCAAGGAAGTGGGCAGCGGGGGGGGCGAGGGGTGCAAGCATGGGCTGGGAAGCGGGACTGGTCAGGGAATGACCTTCCCTGGGAAAGTCGGAGGCGCAGCTGCCGCTGCTTCTTTGCACTCTGGCGACGGACGCTGTGGTGCTCCTTCAGCGCCTGTGCTCAATCTGTTCCTCCGGGTCATGGTGCAGCAGCAACAGCAACAGCAACAGCTTTATCTGTGCGTGTGCATGTGCGTAGTTGACGGGGGAGAAGGAAGAGAGGAAAAGGGAGAATAGCGCTGGGCATACCGTAGCGCTTTTTTCTCCCTCTCACCCCCTCACGGCGCCCAAGCTTTGCAGCCCAGTAAAAAATGTTCCACGGACCAGTACCAGTCCAGGGACCGGTGGTTGGGGACCCCTGCTTTAGCCTATCTCCTCTTACCACTTAGAAACTTTTGTTATTAACAAGGATTGGTCTTCGACAACCTGATGCCCTCCAAAAGGGCTAGGATTATAACTCTCAGAATTCTCCAGTTAACATGGTTTTAGAATTCCTGGTTGGGGAATCTGGGGAAGACAATAGATTGGGGAATGATGTATGGGTTATGATGTTTTATTCATGTCTACACAAGTACAATTAGAAATAAAATGAAATTTTGCAAAAGTGTGATTAATCCACCACTAATTATAATATATTATGTCTGGGTTTTTTTTATTACTATTACTTTAATAATTTTATTTGTAATTTGTGATCATAATAATAATCAGAAAACAGAGAAAACACTTTGAGAGTACAAAATGGCGTTTTATAACTTGCCTTCTCTACTTCTGAACGTCCTGCTATGTTGATGGACCAAAAATCTCATGGTGAATGGGCATTGGTCTTACCTGACACGCCATTTCTAGTCGAGCTGCGAGGATCATCCAGAGAGTGGGAGGTGCTCCAGTCTGCGTCTGTGTAGGCTGAGCTTAATTATTAAGGAACGCTCCGCCCTCTGTCACGTGGTCCCTTGTAGCGTTCCCAGTTTATGCGAAGTCGAGAGAGGAGGAAAGTCGTCTAACTCTCATCTAACTAGACTTAAAGTATCATTGGCTGAAACAAGGTTCCCCAGATGGAAAAAAATAAAAAAGGGTGGGGCTGGATGATCCTCGCAGCTCGACTAGAAATGGCGTGTCAGGTAAGACCAACGCCCATTCTCCCTCGAGCTGCTCGGATCATCCAGAGAGTGGGACATACCAAAGCTTGGCTGTCCTACGGGAGGGAATCCGTCTGGGGTGGAAGCTCCCCTGGGTCCTCGATGACCCACTGGAGGACTCATCTATCAAACGAGGCCTCAGCTGACGCAAAGATGTCAATCTTATAGTGCCTAATGAAAGGGGAGGGGAAAGCCCAGGTGGCGGCCTGAGCCTGGGTGGCCCAGGCCGCAGAGGTGGCCGCACTCCTGGTGGAATGCGCCGTAACCCCACTGGGAACTGGCAAGGCCTGAGACGAATAAGCCTTGGCGATGGTGGCTCTGATCCATCGCCCGATGGTGGAAGGGGACACCTTGTGGCCTAAGGACTTGGGCTGGAAGGAGAGAAACAAAGACTCTGACCTTCTAAAGGGTTGTGTGCGGTTAATGTATATGTGGAGGGCCCGCCTCACATCTAGGGTGTGCCATCGTTTCTCCCTTTCCCGTGAAGGATTGGGACAAAAGTTCGGGAGTGTAAGCTCCTAAGCCCTGTGGAAGGCTGAATTGACCTTGGGCAAGAAGGTCGGGTCGGGGCGTAGAACCACCCGATCGGAATGGAAGATGCAGAGGTCCTTTCTCACCAAAAGGGCAGCAATCTCTGAAATTCGGCGAGCCGAGGTAATTGCCACCAGGAATACTACCTTAAAGATCAAAATTTGGAGAGAGGATTCTCTAATGGGTTCGAAAGGAGGTTTGGTGAGGGCCACCAGGACCTTGTTAAGGTCCCAAGTGGGGTACCGGTGCACAACAGGGGGACGGAGGTTAGTAGCCCCCCTTAGGAAGGCCCTGATACGGGGATGGTGAGAGAGGGGACCCAGATTGTCGCCAGAGACGACGGTTGAGAGGGCCGCTACCTGGCGTCTCAGGGTATTAGGAGAGAGACCTTTCTTGAGCCCATCCTGGAGAAAATTCAGAATCTGGGCCACTGAAGGCAAGAGCGAGTTGACCATGGATGAATGGCACCACCTGCAGAAGCTGACCCAGGTGGCATCGTATATCTGATTGGTTGAAGGCCGTCTGGCGGCCAGGATCGTGTTAATGACCTGGTCAGATAAATTCTCCTTCCTCAACTTTTCCCGCTCAACCTCCACACGGTTAGTTGGAGCCATTGGGGCTCCGGATGTTGAATGGGCCCCTGAGACAGGGAGATCCTGTCCGGAGGGATTCTCCACGGGGGAGACACCGAAAGGTTGCGGAGGTCCGCAAACCACGGTCGCCTGGGCCAATAGGGGGCCACTAAGATCAGATCTGCCTTCTCCTGGATCAGTTTCTGAATGACCCTGGTATGTAAAGCTAACGGGGGGAAGGCGTACAAGAGTCCCGGAGGCCACGGACAGCAAACTGCGTCATGATTCTCGGCCCCGGGGGAAGGGAATCTGGAGAAGAACCGAGGGAGCTGGGTGTTGCGGGGGGATGCAAAGAGGTCCACTAACGGGAGACCGAAGATCATGGTCGCCTCCCTGAAAAGGGATGGATGAATGCGCCACTCGGACTGGTCCACGGTGGCCCTGCTTAACCAGTCCGCTCGGGTGTTTGAGGCCCCCGAAATGTGTTCTGCCTTGATCGAGAGGAGGTGATGCTCCGCCCAACGGCAGAGTCTCTCGGCCTCTCTCATCAACCGAATAGACTGGGTCCCGCCTTGCCTGTTGACATGGGCCTCGGCGGTAACGTTGTCCGTGAGAATAAGGACGTGCCGCACGCGTACCTGAGGCAGGAAGTGGCGCAGGGCCAGGTGGATGGCGTGGAGCTCCAGCCAGTTTATGCTGAAGGCCCGCTCTGCATGGGACCATTTGCCCTGTGTTGTAAGGGACTGGATGTGAGCGCCCCAACCGCTCAGGCTGGCGTCTGTGATGATGACGAGACGCTGGGGATCTTTGAAGAGATGACCCCTGTTGATGGCAGGGTTGGTCCACCAGAGGAGAGACGAGAGGACCTTTGGAGGTACCTTGATGGAGGATTTTGAGTTGCTTCTGCCGGACCTTTGAAACGGAAGCAGGAGCCACTGCAGGGACCTGGTATGAAGACGGGCCCAAGGAATAATAGAGATGCATGAAACCATTTTTCCCAGTAATTTAGACAAATCTAATAGAGAAGCCCTCTTTGATCGTCGAATAACTTGAATTGAATTTCGAATACTCTGGAGCCTTTCTGGGGAAAGGAACACTTTTTCCTGCACCGTGTCAATGATGGCCCCCAAGTGGGCAATTCGGGTAGAAGGGACCAGTTGGCTCTTTTTTTGGTTGACCAGGAAACCATGGGCGTGGAGGGCGGAGAGGGTAGTCTTGGTGTCCAGCTCTGCTTGGGATTGTGAATGGGACAGGATGAGGATATCATCCAGATAGCAGTGGAGATGGACCGGGCAGTCCCTTAAGCGAGCTGCCAGGGCCGCGAGGATCTTAGTGAAAACTCTGGGAGCGGAGGCTAACCCAAAGGGAAGGGCCACATACTGGAAATGAAGGTGATTGTAACAGAATCTAAGGAATTTAGAGTGTGAAGGCCGAATTGGGATGTGGAGGTATGCCTCAGAGAGGTCTATAGAAGATAGCCAATCTCCTTGCCTGGTACCCCGCAAAATGGATTGGAGGGTGTGCATTTTGAATTTGCGGAGGGTTAGGAAGCGGTTGAGCCGTTTGAGGTCCAGGATAGCCCTCCATCCCCCCGAGGACTTGGGAACCACGAAGAGGTGGGAATAGAAACCCTGCCCTCGCTGAGAGGGGGGAACTGGCTGGATGGCCTGAATGGAGAGTAAGTGATGGATGGCCGAATCCATTAATTTGCGTTTGGAGGGGTCCCTAGAGGGGGGAGATGACATGAAGAACTCGGGAGGTTGAGAGTTGAACTCCAGAGCGAGTCCAAACCTGATGGAGTCCCTGACCCATTTGTCGGAAGTGGTAGAATCCCACAGGTCGGCGAAATGCCTCAGCCGACCACCAATGGGGGGAAAAAGACAGGATTCATTTGGAGCGCTGGAAACGTCTCCCCCCCGGAACCCCTGAAGAGACGCTTAAATCCTCCGCCCCTCCTATTTCGATCGCTTGAGTCGGAACGTTCCTGGGAATATGATGCTCTATACGAGGGAGGTCTCGGGTACCTGGGGGGGAAGGGGGACTGGTAGAAGGACCGGAAGGATCCTCTTCGAAAGGACTGAGGGGCTCGGGAGTCAGGCCTCCGAAAAAGAGGAGGAAGGAATTTCTTCTTTCCCCTAGTTTCGGCCAAGAGAGGGTCCAGGGCCGGCCCAAAGAGCTTCTCCCCTTTAATGGGGGCGGAGGCCAGCTTGACCTTGTTCTTCACGTCCGCCTGCCATGGTTTGAGCCAGAGCAGGCGGCGGGCAGTGACCTGGGACGCTAACGCCCGGGAGGTGAATTTAACCGAATGGTACGTGGCGTCAGCTGAGAACTCTGCCGCCGCTGTGATTTTGGCTATGTCCTGCAGCGCCCGTATATTGGATGGAGGGATGTGGGCCTTCAGTTGACGGAGCCACCGGATAGAGGACCTGGTAAAGAAGGAGGCTGCGGTGGCCGATCTAATTGCCCAGGCGTCGGCTAGATAAGCCCGACGCAAGGCCAATTCAGACCTCCTATCCTCGGGTTTGAGGGCCTCCAGGGGGTCACTCGGGGAGGAGGAAGAGGCGAGACCAACAATGGGCTCGTCCACCTCCGGGGTATTGAGGAGGGAGCAGAAACCTGGTTCGAGGTTAAAGAACCTCTTATCCTGTGTGGATGGGGCCGGAGGAGCCCCTGTAAAACCCAGTTGGTTGGAAACCAGATCGTGGAAAATGGGAGGAGTGGGAATCACATCCTCGGCCACCACGGGCTGCTTGAACATTGCGTCCTCCGGTTCCTCCCCAGAGGAGTGGGGGACAGGGGGAGGTTGAGTGGCCAGGCCCGAGGTGTTCTTGGCCTTGAACAAGATGGACCTGAACATGTGGGGCTTGAATAGCCCCACAAAGGAAGGCTGGTCGGGGGTAAGGCCCTCGTCCTCCGACAACTCTGCTTCCATCGGGTCTAAATCTGAAAAGGGTTCCCCATGGAAGTGGATCCCCATTCAAGGTCCTCCTCCTCCTCCCTGTATTGGTCTAAAATTTCCATTCCCTCCTCCGGTTCCCTTTCTGGAAGAGGGCTGGCCCCCCGGGAGGGTACCTGAGCAGGAGCAGGGTCCAGGGTGGGCATGGACCTAGTTGGCACCGGCTCTTGCACGGGAGCCATCTGAGGAAGGCTTGATCCGGCCATCTGCTGCATGCCTTGAGCTATCCCCTGTCAAATAGCCTGCTCCATCCAAGTTCTCATGTACTCAGGCATCTCGATCGTGGGCGGGTCCTCCTGTCTCAGGCCAGCGGCTGTGGGAGTCAAGGTTGCTTCAGGCATCCGGCTGGTAGCTGGTCCAGGGGCGTGAGACTCCTGGGATGAGCTGTGCCTGGAGAGAGGGGAACAAACTGGAGGGGTGGTGGTGCCTGGAAGTAGAAGGGGCGGCTGGGGGTGATGGTTAAGTCACCCTAGAGCGCCTATCGAACACCCTCTCTAGTGCCTTATGACGCCTTAAGTCATCCCTTTGAGAGGCCTTAGAAGGCTCCTGGGAGGTTTCCTTAGCCTGTCTGCGCACATGATGGGACTTAGATTTCGCCTTCAAAGAATGGCGGGAGTTAGGGTTATCATCTGCCATGGTAAAACAACAGAAGTATCAATATGAGTATATAGAAATATATATATGTGTACAGGCGGTTGGCACGCCTAGGATACGACCTGGGTAAGGCCGGGTATCCAGAAACTGGCCCGTGCCCCCTTTTGGAATTTGCAATGAATAATCTGAAAATATGACAAAAAAGGAAAAAAAATTTTTTAAAAAAACTGCCACAGATATAGACTTTTAATGTACAATTATATCCCACCAGGATAAGGATCCAGGAAAACACACTGCAGGGACAGTGATGGAAGCTAGGTCTCTCTAAGCAAATCTGAGAGAGAATAAATGCCAATTGAATGAGATTGGATTACCAATGTAAGGAAATATGAAGATATTCTGTATTAGACTGAATAACAACCTGGCAGTTGGTAAAAGGAAGAGAAGCCAATCAGCCAAATCAACGCCAGCAATACAAGGCCTCAGGCAGCTTGCCCCCCCTCAGGGAGGGAGCGGCTGCTTTTCTAATTCCCCGCCCTGAGTTCTGCTGCGGAAGCCAACACTTACACCAACAAATAACAGAGTAAAGAACAGCTTTTTTTCCTCTGGGAGAGGGAGATAGAGAGATCAGCCCTACTAGGCCTGGGAGCCTAAGCCTAGGGCCAGCAGAACGTCGCAGCAATAGGAGGCCTGCAAAATGTCGCCCGGCCACGAGGCGGCGCCCAAAATGGCGGCCGCCTGGAAATCGAAAGCAAAAGGCAAAGCGGGCGGCTCAGGGCGGGTGCGTCCTGCAAGCCACGAGGGCGAGGACGCTGAAATCGCCTCTGTCTGGGCAATTGGCATTAGTGGGGGGAAAACCAGAATAAAAAAAGGCTCCGGACCTTAGAAAGGCACAAGGACAGCAAGGCAGGAATGGAAAGAAATAAACGGCAGAGAGCGGGGGGGGGGGGGGGTTAGCGCTAAGCGCTGCTAAGCCGCCCGCTCAGCCCCCTGGGGGCGAAAAGGCACACCCCTAAGTCTCAAGACACCCCCAGATGCGCAGAGGCTAAGGAAATAATAAGCTTAAATCAAACCTGTAACTGAAATATTATCCTGCTTGAATCAGCCAAAGAGTGGGAAGCACAATCAAAACACACAGCCTAACTCTGCGAAGGCTGAGCATAAACTGGGAACGCTACAAGGGACCACGTGACAGAGGGCGGAGCGTTCCTTAATAATTAAGCTCAGCCTACACAGACGCAGACTGGAGCACCTCCCACTCTCTGGATGATCCTCGCAGCTTGAGGGAGAAGCATACATTTTACCTTTGAAAAAGAAGTATGGGGAATAAAGAGAGGAAAGTAACAATTATGAAGTGATTCCTACTGTATTCTGGTTCTTGTTAATTTTTATATATATCCTATGAAAAGAGAGGAGGAAGAGAAAAAGCAGGTCTGAGCATTATTTTTCCCTTGATTATTTTCTAATGCACTTCCCCAGCTTCCTAATTCTTCAGATGTTCTGGAACACAATTCCCATAATTTCTTGTTCTTGCTGGAATAAGGCTGCTGCAAAGCTTCAAACAGAATTAAGTACAGTAGCCCCACATGGCTTAAATTATTACATGCCTGAATAAAATTAGTAACAGCAATTATGTTCTATGATCAGTGCATACTCTGGACTGATTTATTCTAAAACTATATACAGTTGTATACCCAGTGTATAAGATCTAATTATACATAGATTTAATTAGTCATAGTTCCTACAAATACCATTTTCTTTGTATTTTTTCCAAAACGGCAGACAGATGACTTTCCATGTTTAAATAAATAAAAATTGTATCAGATCCACGATGAGTCTTTGTGTAACATATTTACAACTTAAAGTCAGGATCTTGATTCTCTATGAATTTTGAGATAAATTATGTTAATTGAGCAAGTTGCCCCAAGGTATGCCTTATCCTGCTAATTTTAGACAAAGGAAACACAATGATACTGTATCTATGTTGGTCTGAATAATTTCTCAAGAAACTCACATTGATAGGAAATAATGAAATAATATCAAGATTACATACTGGGCCACCTGTCAGCCTAATGTGCTTCCTTAATTCCAGCCACTTCTTATATTTAATACTATTGCTTATGACAGTGCCATCTAAACTCACTATCTTCTTCTCTACTGCTGTTTCAAAAGCTGGTCCTGCCCTATGTGGTCAAATATGGTAATAAAGTTTACCTATCTATCTGCTGCTATCATTACTGTCTCTTTTGCACCATAGCTTTTTCAAGTAACCCAGACCCATAATTTGTGTGGCTGCCACTGCTGCCTCTTTTTCTGGCTTTACTCATGCTGCCCTAATTTCTAAAACACCCACAGCTTCAAAAGCATCCTCAGGAATGGTCAATATCTAGCAAGTGTATATAAATAATTCATCTACTCTTTTTCAAGAACTAGGGCTGCAACCAAAGACACAGTTATGGCACTGCAACAACTGACGAAGCAGAATTGAGAATGCCTAAGCAGGAATGCAATTCAAGATCCAGAATGTAAGAGCACCAATCTGCTGTTTTTATATTGATGCTTGTGGGTAAGAACTTGCCAGCCTGGGACTTAAGCAAGCTTAAAGCATTTAAAGTAGGTGATTTACCTGGGTCTGTAGAGTTATTCTTCATCTGACTTCTGAACCTGGTGGAATCGTCTGATTCCAACCATGTGAAGCAAAGTAAGAATATTTTCAGTAGCAATGCACTATGTTTGGAATTGTTTCCTCACAAAGCTAGCCGTACTCAGGCTTCTGTGTTATTTCTATTCCTCTCACTTTTGAGATTGAACTATTCTTTCAACATGTTTTAGCCTGGAGGTCATATGCAAACTAAGAATTAAAATACTGTTAATACACAAACCATAATCACATCAGTTAAAGTTCCTTAATGGATAAAACAGACATCCCATTAATGAACTAAAAATAACCACTTTCTAGAAAGTGTTTATCATAACCTAATTACTGGTAGTCCCTGGGTTAAGAATGAGCCCCATTCCTGAACTCTGTCTTTAATTTGAATTTGTATTTAAGTTGGAAATCGTACTTACAAACAGACTGCCTATTACTAGATCTGGTGGACAGAATTAAAATGTGTGTTCTTGAAAGTATTGACAGCTTCAGCGCTTTGTCAGCTTGAACGAGAACACTGCCCCTCATTTGTAGTAATGCTATATAGGCAATCCCTTTGCACCTAGTTGTTTCCTTAAGTCAGATGTTCTTAATCAGAGAACTGCACGTATATTATCCCTACGCCTATAAAATACTTTGGCCCTTGGATTTAGCAAATTTTCTTAACACTTCTTAAAGTCCAGCAATTTTTAAAAGTTGATATGTCTCTATAAGGAACATTTTATGTTCAGTTTGATTACAGCTTTCAACATTATTGGACATTTTATGCTGCATATTGTGAAAGTTTTGATCTCTTTGGTTTCTTCACATTACCTCTAGAGTAGACAATAAAGAAAATAAGAAAGCCTCCAAATTTAAAAGGTTATGAACCATTGCTTATAAATGTATAACTTATAATGTAAAAGGATCAGCTAATGAGAAAAAATAGCTTTAACTAAAAAGGCACTGCAATCTTCTAAAATCAGCTATTTAATTGTAAGGTCAGTTGTTGGATTTGATACACTCCAAGTTTTATCAGCAGTGCTCTTTTAGCCAATGTTCAAATGGTACACCATGAAAAAGAAAAGATAAAACATTTCCTTTGTATATTTCCAAAACGGGAGGGATCAACTTAACATCTTTGTGACTGAAAAAGTAAAATTCCATTTACTATACTTGCCAAAGATCATGCGACTTGATTCACACATCTGAGGGGTCTATTGCATAATGGACTTAAGTTGTCTGTCTTCCATCTCAAATGAGCTAGAAATGCAGCTGGCATAAGAAAGGCTCCAAAGTTTTAGTCCATTCTCCAGTTTGACTCTTCTGGTCATATGTTCTGCCTGGATAGAAGTTACCATAGCATTTGACAGGTAATTTTCCAGTTTTTCTGCTATTTGTGTCTGAAAAACAAGCCCAAACTGCTTTTTTTCCCCTTGGTAGTTCTTTCAGGACTACTTTCCATGGAGAAACCTTCTATCTCAGTCCCTCTTTGTTGATTTCCCTTAAACTTTGATACCTTTTGATTTGGGATACTCACCAAACCCTGAAAAACAACAGGGTCACTTTGCTCCCTGTCTCAAAAGAGAAAACTGCCAAAACTCTATCAAGTTCATTTGTTTTTTTTAAAGATACCACTTCACAGAAAAGATGTCTAAATTTATTATCCATAGATGGGGGTGGGGTGGGAAGTCTAGTGATCTATTGTTCCTTTCTGACTGTTTATTACTTCCTTATATTGCATGACTTGTGACTAGCAAATAGGAGTGTTTTACTACATCACTTATCTAGAAGGAATTAAGTAATAAGATGAGACTTAACTCACAAAGCACAGCAGACTTCCTGTTTTACATGGGATATTCTTCTCCTCAGATAGTGCATATACCTTGAAAATGGCTGTGACGGCAGCATGTAATGAGCTGGAAGTGTTTCAAAAAGCAATGTTCAAGGCATGTTTTCTTTCAATGCTTGTATATTTTTCTGCTCCTTAATTGAATGGACTTATTTGGTTCACCCTGCCAGCCTAATCTTTTAAAAAAATACCTAAAACCCACCTTTACTTGATCCTTTGCTGTGTGTATTCTTAACATTCTCTAAATATTATTTTAAATGTATTTGTCAACAAGATGTGCCTGTCAGGTATGATTCTGACCATAGAACCTGATGTACTAGAAAACATTATTGAGCTCACTGAGGTACAAGATACAGATTATGCATTAGCATTTTCTCTAACAGCCTCTGCATTTTGAAATCCACCCAACCAAGTTAAATTTGACCTCCTTTCATTCCAAAAATCTCTGAAGACTATTTTATTTTGAGAGTCCTTCAATTCTTGTTATGACTGTGGACAACAACCAACTTAGTTCTTGTTTTATTGTGTTAAAATATTCTGATTTTTTTAAAGAGTCACTTTGGTCTAGTGGTGAAGGCATAGGCTAGAAGCCAGTAGACTATAAGTTTTAATCCTGCTTTAGGCATGAAAACAGGCTGAACCAGTCACTTTCTTTCTCAGCCCGGTACACCTCACAAGGTAGTTGTTGTGGGGAAAATAGTCGGAAGAACAAGTATTAGGTATGTATGCCACCTTGAGTTATTTATAAAAAATAGTAACATTGTGATAAACAAATCTAAAAAATGTTTTGTTTTTGTTTTGCAAATACTTTTTTCCCATACCGATTTGTGTTTGTCAGAACTATAATCTGGTAGCATGGGTCAAAATGCCTAGGCCCCTTCTAATTAACTACCAATATACTAGGCTTAAAGATTTCCTGGCATTCCCAATTAGCACAGGAGAAGACATGTTTTTTCTTTGGACCTTGCTCATATGACCTGGGGAGGAAAGTGTTAACACAATACAAGCTAAGAGAAGTAATTGCTGCATTACTTTCCATTGCCTGGTTGGGTGGGGCAGATGTGCTGAAAGAGAGTTCATTACAGTGAGGTCTGAAGGGCATAAGATAGAAACATACCCAAGACAGGAAATGTCTGTTGCTGGATAAGAAATGAAACTACATGTCTAGAAGAGAAACAATCTAAGCCCAAACCCTCCTATAAAATTAAGTCTGAATACCTTTTATTCAGTCTAGAAGAAAGAATATTCCCGAATCACATTCCCATGTGCCAAAACTTCCCCTCATTATCAATTCAACTCAGAGATATCCTGATGAGTGACAAATGTAACATGTAGGAAAGCAACAATAGATCTGGAATAGTTAATATAATTTGGAGTAACTGACCATTAGTTGATGGTTAATCAATCAATCCACACGGTTCTATTCAGTTTTCTAATATATTTAATAGTCACTATTTGTCTAGAAATTAAGATTTATAAACCTATAATTATTACAATCAGGATGTCAAAAAATTCAAGAGGGTGGTTGCAGTTATATGACTGAAGCCCCATTGTCTTTTATGTGTGACATGTAGCCCTGATTTCTATGTTCACTTTTGCTACAGATGATTTTTTCAGAACTCCACTGTTACAAGAAACTACAGTGACTATCAATTTAAAAGTATAAGAGATGGGGCGTTGGTCCAACCTGAATGCTTCTTCTCGGGGAGCCGAAGGGAGAATCCAGGCTGGGTAGTCTCTAGTCTCCTAGCTCTGCAGACCGAGTTGAAAAACTGAGGGCACACCTCTTAGTAACGGTCCCCAATTCTGAACAACGTTAAAGCGAATTCAGCTGCTCCTTGTCTTCAAACAGATAGTTCATTGATACTGCGAAAAAAAGGGACATTTCCTCCCTATTCCGACCAGACAGAATACAGGGTGGGACTGGATTCTCCCTTTGGCTCCCCGAGAAGAAGCGTTCAGGTAGGACTAATGCCCCTTCTCCACCGAGCCGAAGGGAGAATCCAGGCTGGGACATACCAACGCTGGCTGATGGCTGTCCTATGGGTGGGAGCTGGATTGGTCAGAAGTTCCCACCTCTACATGCACACCCTGCAGGACTCGTCTTCCAAAGGACGGCTCTCCTGAGGCAAAGGAGTCAATTTTGTAATGTCTTATGAATGAGGTCACTGATGACCAGGTCGCAGCTCTACAAATGTCCAGAATCGATGCTTGCATTGCCCAGGCTGTGGTGGTCGCTGCACTGGTTGATCCTCCTGGGCACAGGAAGGCTCTGTAGCTCATAGGCCCTTGCAATGCAGGCTCTGAGCCAGTGACCTACTGTGGAAGGTGTCACCCTGAGACCTAAAGTTGATGGCTGAAAGGAAACAAACAGGCTTCCGTCCTCCTAAAAGAAGACGTTCTTTTAATATAAATACGGAGGGCCCTCCTAACATCCAAAGTGTGCCATTTTTTCTCTAGTGCGTGGGTAGGCTCAGGGCAGAAATTAGGCAAAATCAGCTCCTGTGAACGATGGAATAAGGAGCTCACCTTGGGCAGGAAGGTAGGGTCCAACTGCAGAACCACCCTGTCTGCATGGAATACGCACAGATCCTTCCTGATGGATAAGGTCGCCAACTCCGAAATACGCCTGGCCAAGGTAATGGCCACCAAGAATGACATCTTGCATGTGAGAAGGTGAATGCAGACTTCATGTAAGGGTTCAAATGGGGGAGAAGTTAGCACCTGCAGGACCGTAGGCAAATCCCAAGTGGGGTAGTGGTGGACCACCAGTGGCCTCAGATTCGTGGCCCCCCTAAGGAAGGTTTTCACCCTAGGATGTTGGGCCAGAGAAGTAGAGCCCTTGACTGAAATCACCGAGGCCAAGGGAGCCACCTGTCTCTTCAAGGTATTAGGAGCGAGACCTTTATCCAAGCCAAACTGCAGGAACTCTAATACCTTTGCAACAGAAACTCCAGTGGGTTCCAAGTGGTGACAAGTGCACCAACTGCAGAAAATCTTCCACGTTGCGTTATATATCCTGGTCGTGGAAGGTCTTCTGGCCGCCTGGATGGTCTGAATGACCTTTGTGGAAAACTTCTCCCGTTTCAGGATCCCCCGCTCAAGCGCCAGACAGTCAATCGAAACTAGGGTGGATCTGGGTGCTCGATCGGGCCCTGGCTGAGGGAGATCTTGTGCAGGAGAATTCTCCAGAGTCTGGCGACTGACAGGCCCATCAGGTTGACGAACCAAGGACGCCTGGGCCAGTAAAGTGCTACCAACAGAACTTCCGCCCTTTCTATCGGTACTTTCCTGATTGCTCCCAGAATCAGGGGAAGGGGGGGGAAGGCAGACAATAGTCCCAAGGGCCACCTGCACCAGAGAGCGTTTATCCCTTCTGCTCCTCAGGCAGGAAATCAAGCAGAGAACCTCGGGAGGTGTGTGTTCTCTGGTGATGCAAAGAGATCCAGAATCGGGCAGCTGAAGCGTTCCGTCATCTCCTGGAATAGACTGGGATGCAGTCGCCATTCTGACTGGTCGACTGTGGCCCTGCTCAACCAGTCCGCCTGCATGTTGGATACTCCCAAGATATGTTCTGCTTGTAGGGACAACAGGTTTCTCTCCACCCACCTGCACAATTGAGCTGGTTCCTGCATTAGAGATCTGGAGCATGTGCCCCCCTGCCGGTTTATGTGGGCCTTGGTAGCCACATTGTTCTTGAGGAGAAGCACATGTCTCCCCACCACCTCTTGCCTTAGATCCTTGAGCACTAAGCGGACAGCCCTGAGCTCTAGCCAATTTATGTTGTGGGCGAGCTCCTCTCATGACCACCTCCCCTGGGTGACCTGGGCTCCCAAGTGGGCCCCCCAACCATAGAGACTGGCGTCAGTGGTGATGGTAATCCTCTGGGGTTCCCTGTACAAGCATCCCTTATCCGTGGCTTGGGACTGCCACCTTGGAGAATCGCCCCTGCTCGCCTTCTGGTAAGGGAGCAGGAACCACTGAAGGGTTCGGGCGTGGAAGCGGGCCCATGGGACAATTCCTATGCATGATATCATCTTGCTGAGAAGTTGAGACAGCAAGATGATAGGTGCCTCTCTGGAAGACAGGATCAGCGACGTGACTTTCCTGATACTATCTCGGCGCTCCTGTGAGAGAAAAACCTGTCCGGCCAAGGTGTCTATAATGGCCCACAAATGCAAGATCCGAGTCAATGGTACTATGTGGCATTTGTCCAGGTTTATCGAGAACCCATGCTCTCGAAGAATCCTGATCCTGAGTGCATCTTGAACCTTTGGTAGATTAGATGTCTGTTGAGCCCTTTCAGGTTGAGGATTGCTCGCCACCACCACCCTGAGAGCTCTGGAATCACAAACAACATTGAATAGAAACCCTGTCTCTCCTGGTCCACCTGAACTGGCTAGATGGCCCGAATGTCCAGCAGATGGTGTATCGCTGATTCCATGAGATCCCTCTTTGAGGGGTCCTTGGAGACGGGACAGCACATGAAGGCTCTTGGGGGGGAGGAGGAGAGAAACTCTAGAGAGAGACCCGACCATAAGGTTGATTAGGATCCAAATGTCCATTGTGGTCTGTTCCCACCTCTGCCAGAACAGTCCCAGACGGCCCCCTATGGGGCGTCACTTGTTGCACCTGAAGGCTCGGGCGTCACTTGTTGCGCCTGAAGGGTCTGTTGGAACCCCTAAAGGACCTTCTGCCCTCTTGCCTCTGACGCCCTCTGGTGGCAAAGGCCTGTCTATTGGCCTGAGAGGAGGATCTCTGGAAAAAGGGCCTACTTTGATGGGGAAAGCCTGCCCCAGCTTTCCCCTGTTTAAAGGAGGGCTTCCTGTAGTAGGGATGAGACCTGTAATCAAAGTATCTCCACTGGGAGGGCAAGAACTTTCACTTGTCCCTGGTTTCCATCAAAAAAGGATCCAGGGCGTCCCCCAAAAGCCTCTCTTCCTTAAAGGGAGCCAACGCCAGCTTCCATTTGGTTCTGATGTCCATCTGCCAATTTCTTAGCCAGATAAGCCTGCGTGCTGTTATGGAAGAGGCCAAGGCTCTGGAAGAAAATTTGGCTGACATGAGGGTGGCATCAGCAGTCAATTGAGCCGCAGCTATACTCTTATTCAGGTCCTGATGCACCCTGAGATCCTCAGGTGGGATTCTGTCCTGTAGCTGCCTCAGCCACCACAAAGCGGCCCGAGTAAAAAAAGATGCGGTCGTCGATGCTCTGATGGCCCAGGCGTTGGCTTGATGAGCTCTCCGGAGCGCCATCTCCTCCTTCCGGTCCTCTGTCTTTAGAACATCCTCCGCATCAGGTGGGATGACAGATGAGGAAGCTAGGGCTACCACTGGGCCATCTACCTTTGGCACTTCCATAATGTCCAAAAGGTCTTTGTCCACATTAAATAAGGTAGACTCAGACCCACGGGGGCGAGTGTACATCCCAGGGGACTCCCACTGCTTTTTGACCAGGTTCAGAAACATCTGGGCACAGGTACAGTGTCCATCACAGATGCTTTCTCAATGAACAGGAAATTCTCCTGATCCTCTCCCTCAGTGGGAAGGTCCTGAATGAACATGTCCTTTTTGAGATGAGCCATGCTCTTGGCCTTAACCAGTAGAGTCTTGAAAAGAGCCAGCTGGAAAAGGCCCTTAAAGGAGGGGGGACCTGCTACCTCCGACTCCACATCTAAAAAATCCCTTTCTGGAAGGAGGTCCCTTTCAGAGCCATAAATTTGGCTGCTTTCTGAAGGGGAGGCTGAGCACGCTCTGAAGTGGACTGGCTGTTTAGCAGGAGCCTGCCCCTGCTCTGCATGACTCCTCTGCTAGGTTCCAAATAAGACAGCTGGTGCAGCTGGTTGACCTGTGCCTGCTATAGGTGTAAAGGTGGCTGCAGGCACAGGTCTGGCTCCACTGGAGACTTGGTCTGCAGGTGGCGCCATCAAGATCCCCTGAGGTGGCTCAGAAAAATTGTGAGAGGTCTCAGCCCTGATTTGGAGGCTACCCTGCAAATCGCAGGTACTTGAGCCTCCTGGAGATCAGGCCGTCATATACTGTCTATCTGCCAGTTGGTCTAGTTGCCTGTCATCTTGAGGAGGCAAAGTTTGAGGGGTGGCTCTGTATTCAGCCATCCTGGAATCTCTCACTGCCATGTCAAATTATTTGTCTATGGTTTTTTGTCTATGGCCTGTCTATCCTCAGCCCTAGAGGATCTCTTAGGGGCTAAAGCCCTGGCTCTAATCCTAGCTGCTGCCTCCAGACCAGTAGACCTGGACTTAGGGGATCACTTTACAGCCTTCTCTCTACCCTGCTGAGGAACTGACAATTCTTGATCAGCTTCCTTGGCAGCCATCTTTGAGCTCGCCAAAAATAACTGTCACTTGACAGGGGTAGAGATAGAGAGAAAGAAGTAAAAATAAAATAAAACAAATAAAATAAAAAATATTCAGCCTAAGCTGTCAGCTACAGCCACAGTAGCTGTCCACCACTTCAGGAGGCTAGTGTGACCCAAAGTGGTGAGCTCAGCCCAGCTCCGCAATTCAAAAGCCGGGTCAAGGAAAAAAAGTTGAAAAAAATGGCTGCCTCTTTGAATTGCAGCAAGCCCTGACAGGTCAGAGGCTTGCAAGCCTGGCGCTGGCTGCACCTCAATTATCAGGCAGACTCAAGCGTCTTGCAGCTGCCACGGTGCTCTGGGGACTGGATGGGGGGTCAGGATTTAATCCCGATGGTCAGAACCCCCTGCCCCTCCAGGGACAATCCTGGAGACGAACTGCAAGATTGTCCCCGAACGAAATAAATGGCCGCTGACGCCAAAAGGGGACAGAAGCGCTTAACGGCAGCTGCGGCTCATCCCAGGCAAGGGAAAGTGGATCGGGAGGAGACGAGTTAAATAAGACGCTGGCTCCCACCCTAGCCCGAGCCACACGGGCTCTCAGGGTCACCTCCACTCCAGTTTTGACAGAAAACAAAACAAAAACCAGTCCACCAGCAAGGAAAGTCAAAAGTTAAAATAACAAGCGAAAAAAACACGAACTGGAAAAAAGGCACGAAAAAATGAAAGTGCTAAACCAGCAAGCCGGCTAGCTGTCAAACCTGATCTAAGCCTCTCTGAGAAGAAAAGCTTAATCCAGGGGGTGAATATTCTTCTACAATCCTAACTATTCAGAACCCTTAAAGGGAGGTCTGAACACACTGAGACGGAGTGAAGAACTGGGGACCATTACCAGGGGGTGTGTTCTCAGTTTTTCAACTCGGTCTGCAGAGCTAGGAGACTAGAGACTACCCAGCTTGGATTCTCCCTTTGGCTCAGTGGAGAATGCCAGAATCAAATCATTGAGGTTGATTCTATTTTTTGTTTTAAATATGTTTTATTTGAGATTATGTAAAATAGCTTTGAAAACTAAAATTCTAGAAAATGGGTCTGTATTTAAAAGATAACAGTAGCCAGGGATTTGTTAACTATTCCTCCCTTTTCAATTCAATGAAAAATGTAAGTGAATTGATTAGATGCGAGCAGAATTAGCTTCCTTAAATCATTTAGGAACATTATTTTATCTACTTTAATGAAAATCCAATCCCCAAAGAAGTGGTAGTTGTAATTCAGTAACAGTAAGAAAGGAGCAAATATAGGTGATTCTTGACTTATAACCATAATGGACCCAGATATTTTGGTTATAAATCAAGGTATCATGTGATCAGATTCAATGGCAAATTTTGCTTTTGCACTTGTAAAGCAAACCACTGCAGTTAGTTGTAAAGTGAATTACAATGTCATCAAGCAAATCCATTCTTCTGAATGGAAGATTTTTGGTGGAAATTGGCAAAAAAAAAAAAAAAAAAGCAAATCATGGTCACATGACCAAAGGATGTTGCAATCAGTTATAAATGTGAGGCAAAACACCTGAAATACAATAACATGACCAAAGGATGGGAAGTGGCAATTGTAAGTTTGAGGATGTGTCTTAAGCTTTTAAACAATCCATCACAACTTTGCCCAGTACTTAAACAACTGGTTGTAAGTCAAGGGCTACCTGTAACGAATGAGTAAACTGACTGTCCACTGCCATGGCCACTTACCCAAAGGTCTGTTTCCTATTTCTTTTTTAAATGGGATACATAAAGAGATTTAAATAAGATTCACAAGTTTCCATAAGGAAGAACTGATTTCCTCCCTGATGAATCTTGATCATAAACATTTACCAAACCTATTGGATGAATAACCTAAACAGAGCAGTTAGCCAGCAAAAATTAAATTGCAGTATTATATAAAAGTTGAGTTGAAGCAAGATTCAGAACCAAAACATCACTTTAAGAGTCTTTTGAAGCCTGGAACAAATGAATTTAAGGCAATAGTTCCATTTTTAAAGGCAGAATGGTTCAAGTTTTCTCCTCTATGAGTTTTTGTTTCCCTCCCAAGAGAAAATACAAAATTTTTTATGTAAGACAATGTACAGTATCAGATTATTATACGGTACTTCCAATACAGAAGTCAAATTATATAACTCTCAGATGCAAGGCTTTCCCCTACTTCTGAGGGCTCTTCTAATAATGACAATAAAGTATCAAAGAAACTTAAGGATGAATTGTTATTTAAACTTCCATGAAGCTGGAAGTTTGTTCCATTTAAACTGGTTCCATTTAAACTGCATGTCTGAAAAAGCAAACTTCTATTAACTTTTGATTTGTTTGAAACCCCATCCCATATTTCCAATTTCTTCCAATTACTTCAAAATTACCAGAAATGCAACCTTCCTATACCTGATATTTTGCAGATGCATTGGGGTGTCAAATGATTCAAAATTATGGGAACCACATTCATAATAAAAGCCGTGGTGGTGCAGTGATTAGAATGTTTGATTCTTACGGCTTATGGTTGACTCAACCTTTTATGCTTCTAAGATTGGTAAAATGAGGACTCAAGATTTTGGGGGGTGACTCTGAAAACTGCTTAGGGCTGTAAAGCACTATGAAGTGGTATATAAGTCTAAGTGATATTGCTGTAATATCTCTTTAGTGTGCAGCCTGTCCTGTCCTGCTATTTATTTAAATTATATTCCATCTTTTTATAAACAACTCCTTATTTTCTTATTTCTTATTTTCTCCACAGCAACCACCCTGTATTATAATATTCAGAATTATTATAATACTCAGAATTATTATAACATTCAGTTGGCAGATAGACACGCATGCTTATTTCAGTACAGATATAACACTCTTTGGCAAGAGGCAATAGAACAGGAGTTGCTAGATTAATCTCCTATGCCACTCCTATGTTGAATCCAAATGTATGCAAGAAGAACTGAGTGACAAGAGCAGATTATCTGAGAAGTATAACTAGCTGTCTATGTCCGTCTGTTACCTTATATAGCACACTAGAGAGAAAGGAACCAGTCTTAAGCAAGCATGTATAATTCTGGGGGCCTGCAAGGACTATTACACTCTCTTCACCAAATATGCCTTCTCAAGCCTTCCTGAAAGTCTTGTGTACCAAGACTGCTTTATATACAAAACAGCAATATTGTCATAACACAGGTAAGGACCAATTACTCCAAATTATGGCAATAAGCAAAAAAGCTTTTCTGTTCCCAGGCAACCACGACATCTTTATAAATTTTAGCATAAATATTGAAAGGATACTGTCATGGCTGGGAAACTGCTGTGAAAAATTGCTAAACTTGTCACTTGGAGATGTACAAGCAGATCAGATATCTGTTGTAAAGATTTCAATAAACGTCATTAATGGAGCCTGATCACAGACTGCTTTGGTTAGGTCACTGTTCATAAACAAACAAATACATTATTCAGCAGCTTTGCTGCTTCTTACCGTTTTAAGTTTATTTTTTAATTAGTTTTCTCTTGCCTAGTTTTTCTTTATTTAGTGCAAAACCATATCTGGTGTAAAGGTTTCACTGTTATATTTTCTTATCTTATTTCAGTCTTGAAAAGGTATGTTTGTTTTGGAAGCAGCAAGGATGAAAAGAGGAATGGATGCTTAGCCTTGGTGTCCCTTTCTTTGCTCCTAATCCTAGACTGCGTATGAAGCACAGCCTCCCCTTTTGAATCCATCTTTAAAAGCCAGCTAAGCAAAACAGATGGAAAGGCAGCAGGGCAGGATACATGTGCCCAGCTCTTGCCAACTGTCATCTGAGGCAACAACCACCTTAATGGCAAAATTGTTCCTCTCTCCATCTTTCCCTTACAGGGTGGAATACCAAAAAATCCTCGGTAATAAGCAACTTTGGCAAAATACAGCAAAAAAATTAAATAAATAACCCACTACCAGCCTCCAATATGCTGACTAAGCTCACAATTAGAACAATTGAAACCAGGAAAATAATGAGGAAATATTACAAGAAAATAATTTCCTTGAACTTTTGCCCTTATTAAAACCTGCAATCTTTTAAAAATAAACTGAACTGATATTGAAATTATAGGTCAATTGATTAAATGGTTGGAGAATTATAGATATGCCATGCATAGTACATGCTATACACAGGTATCTGCCATGAACTAAATAATGTCAAGTCCTGGCTTCAAGAAAACTGTAATAATTCTTTTAGTACTCAGATGAACATTTTGATTCACTGCTGTAATATTAGTGATTTTTCAGAATTTACTGGATATTTTAAGCAAGGCACATAGACAATCCACGAATTCTTAAGGGAGAAGGAACAACTTTCACAGTAATGGGTACTTTAATCCATTATGGTGACATTAAAAGCAATTATTTTCTATATTGACTGTTAACATCCAATAAAAGAGTTATTCCTGTGGCATTGCTCAAGCAAAGTAACATCAATTATGGGGGTTGCATTCTGGGTAATTTCCAAACATAGGTTATATAAACCTCATTTTACAAGGTCCTTGTTTAGCAATTGCTGGCTGTTACAATGGTGAGGATGAGAAAATAAGTAACTTTATAACCGATAGTCACATTTACAACTTTAACAGATCTATAAAAGCGAAGTTGAAATAAGATCATAACTTAGCCGCAGTTTTATTTAATTATTGATTTGCTTAACTACCAAATTGTCTTTCCCAATTGGGATTTCCAAATGAGGACCTTATGTATTTCCTTTATGCTTCTTATAGTTCTCTTTCCCACTTCATTACTATTAACTCCTGGAGGTTCTTAGCTGTTATTTGTCTTCTTTTTTTAAAAAAAGTCTCCTAATCTTTCAGCACTTGCAGAAATCAAAGTTACTGAACAAGCTTTCTTTAAAGCCAGGACAGTTCCTTTGCACGTTCATGAAACAAAACTCAAATTATGCAAGTTCATTAAAAAGCAAGGAAAGGTAGGTATATAGCATAATCAAGTGGTGGAGACTGATGGTTGCCTACTTCTACAGACTCATGTCCCTAGTACATCTTCAACCCAATTAAGAAAATCTTAAACAGTTCCATAAGTAATTAATGCTTATCCAAGATAATGCTGTGCCATCACAGATGTGATCTCTCCAGGCACACTTGCTAGCTATCAGATGGAGAGAGCTTTTCTATTTCTGTTATGTACAATTCCATGCATGTCAGTCTGATTAGGCTCATTATCCTCTGAAACAGTTCAACTCTCCAAATTGTAGGAATATATGTGGAATGTGTCAAGTAAAAGGAGTTTCACATGCAGATAGATGTCTACTTAGAACCATTCGTTTAACAACTGTTCAGTTACTATGGAGATGAAAAGTTACTTACAACCAGTCCTTGCACTTACAACCATCAGAGTGTCTTTTGCAGAATTCACACAATCAAAATCCAGGCACTTGGCAACTAGCATGTATTTATGGCAGTTGCAGTGCCTCAGGGTCATGTGATTTGTGACTTTCCCAAGGGGCTTCTGACAAGCAAGTCAATGGGAAAGCCAAATTCACTTAACAACCATGTGATCTGCTTAGCAACCATAGCAAAAAAAAAAAAAAGCTGTAAAGTTATATCTGATTCACTTAATGAACATTTCCTTAGCAATGGAAGTCCCAGTCCCAGTTGAGAACTATCTGTATGTGCATATCACAGAGTGTATTATTGCAGAAAATGCTAGTGGAAATATAAGGAAATACAACTACTGTATCACAGTAAAATAGAGTCTTCAATACATTTTCGCAAACAGAATCCAGATGTTTACATATTTTTACAAGTGCAATATTGGACTATACATATGATTGCTAAAATCCATTGTTTCATCATATGATATAAAACTTTAAAATTGATGCAAACTAATCTGGATTTATAAAGAATAAATTAAAATATGTGTCTGCAGTAATACACTTATCAGACAAAGGCAAATATATTAGATAGCCAATTCTCAGGAACAATTTATCTTAAATGGAGACCAAACAGAATGTTTATACTTCTTCTTCAAGCCATCTATATCTCCTGCTCTCTACTTGCCTTTCTCATTAAGAATGTAGTTTGGAATGGTTAAGTTTTGGTTTTTCCCTTTATCTCACCCACCTCCTAATTTCTTTGTGTTGTTTCTTTGAAGAGCTTTGCCCTGCCTCCCATCACACACTCTTTTTTTAAGAGAACTTGAAGCAGCATATTCTTTTTACATTCTCTTTTCAGTTCTAGCATTTCCATTAGGAAAGCATATTCGCTTGGTATTTCTAACCAACTATTTCAGTGCCTCATACCACTATGCCTGATACTTAGAATCATAACTCATTTTGAAGAACAGATCTCAAACAATACATTTGAAAAAAATCTGTAACTTGCAAGCTTTAAAATGAAAAGAGGGGGAAGCATTTTCTATTTTTTTTTTTGACAACAAATCAACTGAAATGATCTTCAGATGATCCATGCTGGCTAGCAGCTTCAAAAATTTCATTTATGTTATGTTACCAGAGAAAGGATGAGAATTTTGGAGGCCATCAAGTCTGCAGTGCTCGATTTAATGTAAGAGATCCAGAAATACTTGTCCAACAGATAGCTGTTTTATCGAGAAGGGGGGCAGGGGTGGAGAGCAGAGAGATGCATCTTCTGTGGTAATTGGCAGCATAGTTGAACAGTTGCTACCGCTATAAAGTGACCCCCCCCCCCAACAACCTTGCCCAAACCTGCGCAAGAGGCTTCGGATATTGGCAGAATATCTGCCATCCAGCTTCACCTTTCTATCTCCTCTCTCCCCAAACTTAATAGTGCCCACTTCAATTTCACCTTATAGGCTTTGACCTAGCGGCTGATCTTTACACTTCTAAATTTTTAACTTATTTGTACGATCTTCCCTCACTGCGATGTACCCACTCGGTTCCGCAGGAGTCTTCGGAGGAGTTATTATTTCAAATGACTTCGATAATAAGATGGTCCTAATTCAAAGTAATTATTAGCTTTTCTATTTCTCCTGCATCGAACTGCTGACTCACGTCAAGCTTTTGATCAACTCTATTTATATCCCGACCTGTCCAGAATTGGTGTCTCTGATCTGCAACTTTACGCTGACACGTTAGCTGTGTTTACATGACGGCTTGAACCACAAATTAACAAATTAAACACAGCTGTTATACACTAACTAATCCAGCCGGTTAATTTATGGCTCGTCGCCGGGTTATGAAAATGCAGAAAGCTGATTGGAACACAACACGAACAAGTTAAGCATAAGCGAGTACTGTGAACACAGGCCACTTGCTATGCTTTGCCACTTGCAAGGCTTTGCGCGCGAGCGGCTTCGCTGGTAAACTTTCTTTAACTAACTGCACTTCCCGCTTCCTTACCGGCCGCTATGACAATCAAGTAAAGGAGGGAAGGTGCCCTGCCACCTTCAGGAGACATAGTCGTGCCAATTCCCCGGCTGGAGCTGAAGTCCTGGAACGGCAAGGTGTCCTTGCTGGCTTCCGAATCGCTTTCTTGCGCGGTTTTGAGAGAGGCGGGCAAAGATCCTATCACCCGAAGTGTGAGCACTTCCTCTGATCACTTCAAGAAGCGCGTTTTTTCTTTCGTCCAGGACTGCAGCAATGAAACGCCTCCCTCGCTGGGTCTCAGTCCACCGCCCACTGCCACTTTCCGCCCTTCGCGGCTACCGCCGCCGCCCGCGCTCTGTTCCAGGGCGGCCTCTGCTGGACGGTGCGAACAGATTTAGCAAGTGCCCAAAGGTCTAACCAGGCATTGCCCGTCTCTAGTCGGGAGAATAGGTGGTCATCATAAAGCCCTGCCACTTGTTCCGGCTGATTACGTCTTCGTATTTTCGGGTTGCAGAGTTTCATCCCCCGTCCCCTTCAGCCGGCTTCGTAATACAATATAGTAATATAATTACCTGGCCTAGTTTTGAAAATATTTTTGTCAGTTGTCTCAACTTTTCACTATCATAAATAAATGAATTAAAGTTGGTATATTACAGTTTATTAAGCCTATATGCAAATAAAAATAACAAGTAAGCATTTGTAATGTGATATTGAAGACCTTTGTCTTTGCAAGATTCGGCTTGCAAATGATGCCTGCAACAGATTTCTCTTCCTTTGCTGAAAGCGGGGTTGATTGCACAGCTTTGATTGCTCCAAATTTCTATAATATCAAAAATTTATTTTGCAAGCTTATACAAAAAGATTAGTATTTTCCAATTTGATAGCTTACAAATTATAACTAATATCAGACTTGTAAAGCATGAGCATATAGCATCCCAGAGTGTTTTCACACATATTCATTTGCATGCCTGCTGGTGTCTTTTGAAGATGGCAACTATATTAGCTCTTTTCCAGTCCTCTGGTTGTTCCCAGGTGTTCCAGGATCTTTGAAATATATGGTTCAGTGGTTTTGAGATCATGTCAATTCCCTCAGAAATTTGGGCTTGCTTTGGTTTAGACCAACCATAAAAATAAGATTCTTATTATTACTTTTGAAAACTGCCCTTTGGCATTTGTATACAAACTTGTGTCTTCGTGGAATTCACATTGACTCTTGTCTCCCCACAACATGCTGGACATTGGGAAAGATCAGCAACTGAATAGCTGCAAAAATAGTATGTTTCATGTTGTGGGCCCAGCTGCAGGTTAAATGTCTTATTTATTTACAAGTTTATAGAATCAGAAACACTCTAAGCTGCTATCAAAACTTACATATAATGCAATACAAAACAATATAACATGTATTTATAGAATTTATACAGCTGGCCAACTCAAACATTGCAGTCCTGGGTAGTGTACAATAAATCAAAAACAGAACAAGATAAAACCCAACCAGATATCAAGAGGCACCCAATGACTCACATTCCTCTATCTCCCCTCAGGATAAGAAACCCAGCACTCCTAACCATAACACTGGAGGAAAAATGATTTTCTGAAGGGCAACAGAGTGGGGTGGGGGCAGGGAGGGGGGGCAACTGAAGTCACTCTATCTCTATCTCCCTCCCTCCCTCCTTCCCCCCTCCCTCTGTATATATGTGTGTGTTATAGTAGTATAAATTAATTTAAATGAATGCTGAAAGTTTTTTCCAAAGCAG
This sequence comes from Pseudonaja textilis, assembly GCF_900518735.1. The sequence goes on from NW_020769401.1 coordinate 462,538, forward strand.
AAGGACTACAGAGAATGCCTACCATGGCTCCTGGTAAGGTAAGTGGGACTTTTCCAAATTGATTGGGAACAATAGGCAGAAACTGTTGAAGAAAAATGGCTCCTAGGAGATCTAGATCCTAAACCATATAGGAATTTGTTGATAGTGCACCTTGAATTGCACTCAGAAACATAACATTTAATTTAATTTTTATTTATATTACATTGTATTAAATTTGAAAGCTGCCCAGCTTCATTACAAATCTGGGCAGAGTACCACATTCAAAATTTAAAACAGAACAGTCCACACAATACAGTATATATATATAAATGTCCAGAGAAAATGGCAGACACAATATCCAAGACCCGTCCCCAGTCAAAGGCTTAGGAAACAACTAGTTCTTAAGGGTTCATTTTAATATCAACAGGGTAGAGGCTGCATAAATCTCTGGGCGAGATACTGTCCAAGAGGGGCAGGCACTCGTATCCAGTCAGCTGGCATTGTTTAATTGATGGGTTCCAGAGGATGCTGGTTTTGCTGGATCATATAAGATTGGTAGCATCTCCTGGAAGACAGGAGGTCCTCAAGTAACCAATTCCTATGCCATAAAGGGCTTTATTTAGAGTGGATAACTCTTGAATTTTACTTATTAAATTTATAGTCACCCATTTCACCATCCAAAATGACACTTGAGTGCTGTGGATGCCACATGAAAATGGGATGAGCTTTTGCATGTTTTTCGGGGGCTCTGGTAGCTGTGCAAGAGTGGGATGACCTCTCACATGGCCTCTGCACTCTCTGAAAGTTGTGTTAGAGCAGGAGTGTCAAACTCAATTTCATTAAGGGCCGCATCGGGTGGGGGGGGGCATGACTAGCTCGTCACTTTTGTTGGGGATGGCTTGAACGCTCCGCCAGCGAAAATGGGCTCCTGAGCTCCATTTTTGCTGGCAGAGGGTTGCAGGAGGCTGTTGCAGCCAAAATCAGAGCTTGTCCTCCTGCAGCCCTCCCGAGCTCTGTTTTCACTGGCAGTCCTTCATTGTTTCTAGGGCAACCCCATAGGCCAGATCTAAGCACCCCATGGGCCAGATCTGACACTCCTGTGCTAGAGAGTCATGCATTTGCAAAAAAAAGCACGTAAGCAGAAGATTTTGTAGAGATTTGGCAGCTGCAGAGCCCGCAGAGGAGTATTCTCTGAAGGCACTTCAAAAACAAAGACCTTGTGCAATTTGGAGCAGCCTTAGGTAGGTCTGTCAATGGAAAGAGAACATTACCTGAAAATAAGTGGCATGCACATCCTCGGGAGCACTGTGCCATTGGGGGGAGGCAGTAGTACCGTTCCTCAAGATTTGAATGCCTTGAAGAGTAGCACAAGGTGGGCTTTTTGAATGACACCTGTGGCTCTAGAGAGGAAATTGCGGCCTGAGCACCTACTTCAGGCTCAACTTCAGTGCTGCCACTGTATGCTGCTGTTCAGGGTGGCCTAAATGGAGATTAGATAGAGAATTGTTTCTGTTTTGTTTGGGGGTGCAGGTTATGATATGTCAGTTTTTTTACAAAACATTTTCCGTATTTTTTTATCCAAAAGGTTCAGGTGCTGACTTTCATAGCATCTCCCAATATCCTGAGTGAAAGACGTATAACTAAATATCTCACTTTTTAAAGATATTATGCTTATATAATTGGTCCTCTTACATTTGTAAGAATATAAAAAACAATAGTATAAAAATCTATAATATAAAATTGCCATTATGAATGTTGCTGCTATTCATCTATTTGAATCATATGATTTCATGATTGTCACTTTAAAAACCAAGGGTATTTCAGGATGAAGTCACGTTTTTATTTTTTTGAAACCCGGTCTTTCTCAACCTCATTAATTTAACATGTAAGGACTTCAACTTCCAGCATAGCGTTGGCTGAGCAATTCTGGGAACTGAAGTCCATGCATCTTAAAGTTGCTGAGGTTAACCTAATCAAAAGGAACATTGAAAAGAAACTATATAAAATGCCTCAGGAACTCTGGGATTCCATCTCTCTATCAGCTAGCAGGATAATCTCAGAAAACAAGGAGAACTGATCCACTTTGAAATATATGAAGAACCAACCAAAGAAAGATCAAATTAAAATAGAGAAAACTCTCAAGATAATGCCTGTGGGAGAGAGGCAGTTAGTTGCTCCATTCTACCGTCATCATCATTCTCCTCCTGGTTACATGCTGCAGACTAAGAGCATATACAATCTGCTCATAAACACCTGCAGATATAACACAAGAGGAAAGCAGAAACATACACAGATGCAATATATTATTTTGGTGCACTGAACAAAACATAGATACTCCCTATACCACTGCTGATAAGAGTGAAAGAATTCCATAAGCTGTGCTGTGCATGTTGCTCCACCTTAGTTTTTAAGAATATGTTGAAAGATGAGTTAAGATCTGAGAGAGCCTCAAAGTATAAAAACAGCAAGTTGGCCTTGTGCTCAGTGTCAGCAATGTGCAAAGATAAATTGCTGCTGAAAGACTGATGGAAAATGGATGCATAGACATCAAGCTTTAACATACTTACACATTTAATAAGATAGTCCTCAACTTACAACCACAACTGAGCTTAAAATTTATGTTGCTAAGCGAGAATTTGTTAAGTGAGTTTTGCCTCCATTTTATCACATTTCTAAATGAATTACCACAATTGATAAGTTAGTAACCTGGTTGTTAAGTGAATCTGATTTCCCCCTTGAATTCGCATGTCAGGAAGTTGCAAAAGGTGATCACATGGTCCCAGGACACAGCAATGGTCCTAAATATGAATCAGTTGCCAAGCATCTGAATTTTGGTCATAGGATCATTGGAATGCTGCAAAGGTTGTAAATACGAAAAACGGTCATGAGTCACTTTTTCAGTGCCATTATAACTTTGAACGGTGACTAAATGAACTTTTAAGTCAAGGATTACCTGTAGTGTAACAAAATTTTACAATAATAACATGTTCAGACAACCTTCATACTGTGATAACAAGCTAAAATCTCACATATTGCTAACTTGCACAGTCGATGGTATCATTCTATCCACATCATCATAAGCCCCACAAAATTAAATGGGCCTTATTCTTAGACATATGTCCCAACCCAGGGGTGGGATTCAAATTTCTTAACAAAGAGTTCTGTGGGTGTGGCCTAATTTGTGGATGTGGCTTTGGTGGTCATGGGCCTGGTGGGCAAGGCTTGTATGTAGATATTGCATAATTACATAAATACTGAATTTTTTATATAAAAAAGAGCAACTTTTATCCAAAATCAGGCAAAGCAGACGGGCAGATTGAGTTGCTCATAGAATCACAGATTCACTCAGAGATCTACCTTTCTGTAATCTATTGCCTGAGTCTACATTGAAAAATAAAAGCTAGGAAGGTTCAGCTCTGCTTTTAGATTAGCTAGAAAGCAAGAAATCCAATGACTTCCTGCTTTCTAGCTAATCTAAATATCCCATCAGAGCTGATAGTCGGAACAGCTCATGGTCGGGGAGGGGAAAGGAAAAATAGGAACTTACCCAAAATTAGGTGATGGCACAAGGCAGGCAAGTTGGATGGCGCACATGCCAGGTAAGGAGTGAGTGGCCGGGCAGAGGCAGGGCCAGCCAGTAGAGCGATTTGCCAGTTCTCTGAACAGTGCAGAATCGTAACAACTGGGTCTATAGAACCAGCCCGACCAGATAGAATCCCATCCCTGTCCCAACTCATTGATCCTTAAAATATAAGTACCATTGAGATATAAAATTTCCTAATCAGAGTCCTGCACTTGATAAGAGACAGTGTATATGTGGGAGCATTATTAAGTGAGTGTGAAATCAATGGTTAGATGCAGTTCCCATTTTCTATTTACAGATGAGCCCTGGTTATGTATTGGAACCAAAGGACAACCGAAGCTTTAGATATTGTATGTGATGATAGTAAAAACAATATCCTATTGCATTTTTTATTTTCTTGACTTCAAGAAATTGATCTGGTTTATTAATTATCTGATATTGCAACTGATCAGTGCAATAATTAGAAAGTAGGTGCCTACTACTATTTAACTACTGTTTAATTTTTCAGAAATTATAGGTTTCCATAGAACATTCACCTCATAATAGTTATATATCTGCAGAATTTAAAAGCAGCTACCTACTCACTTATTATCAAAGAGACTATAGGTAAAAGCCAATACTCCTAGTGACTTCATGGACACATCCAAGTAGATTTCTCAGAAGAATTATCAAAGTGGTTTTATATATGTCCAATCCTACCAAAATGATGAAATTTGTCATACTGCAATATAAGTTTCACCTATTTGTATTTGCATTGCTTTATTGCACATGAGTACCTAAGAATGGAATTTGCATTGCATGGCAATGCTTTGTCATTTATCCTCTCCTGTCCCCCTCTGAGAGATCTATGAATGGCTTGCCATTGGTTCCTTCTATGTAGCTAGGTGTTGCAAATGTTGAAATGTATATGTGCTGGTCAGACTAATAGATTAAGTAATGGATTAGATTCCCCCAAGCATATCTTTGTACTGCAGAAACTATTTATTTTTTCATATGTTTAATAAGAAGCTAGTGTTGACTGATATTAACATATACTGTTGCACCAAGCTGAGAAAAACCTATACCATGCAGAACAACTCTTTTGAACACACATTGTATTATTTATTCAATGCTTGTAATACTCTCACAGAAAAAGTTTGAAAGATTGCTGTTTGTGTTCCTTCCATGTCCAAAATTTGATTTATTGTCGTGCTGTTTCTGGTTAAACAAGATATCAAAAGTGTGCTCGTCAGATGGACAGAGTCTTTTCAAAGTTATTAGGAACTAGTATCAAAAATATGTTATACATATAACACAGAAATAACATAGTATTAAAATAGCTAATATCATGGTTTTGACTTTAATATACAGTAATTTAGCTATTCTTTTTAAAAAAGTCTGCTAGTATTAGTTTATTTTAAATGCTTCTTCAAATGCACCTCTTGTAAAGCAAATCCACACATTACCAATGAAAATTCTAATTTTCTGAATTTTAAAATAGTTGTATACCCGGGGTTAATTTTCTATTGTACTGATTTTGTAGGGTTATGTAATATCCATACAAAATAAATCTTTATTTAGCTGGGTCCCATAATAAATTTTGGATGTCATCTACTGGTCTAAGAACCTCAATACTGCCCCATCCCATCAGTAGCAACTTTCAACATTCCATACAATTATTTTATTTGAAAATGCTATTAAAATAGTTACCTCAGAAAGATGCCATAATTAAGAAATTCTGTCTTAAGTTGACCTGGCACAATTTTTTAATGTTTTCATATCAGAAGAATTAATACTTTTACTCTGTTTTTTTCTCATGATTTTACAAATTTATTTAAATTTTTTCTGCTACTTCCATGTGTTATTTAATCTGCATATTTGTTTGTTTTTTATTTTGTAATTAAATCAGTTCCTATCTTAAAGCATTTTGATGGCTTTCAAATGAAAAAGTGGTCTTGAAGAGATGGACAGATTATTCTTATGAAAATCATCAGTTGTAACCTTGGATAGGGAGATGGGAAGCATATAAATTTAATAATTTTAAATCAATAAACCCAATGACAATAGTTACACTACAACATTTGTGAACATTGTATGGACCAGCAGCATTCTCAGCTTCTGACACACCTGAGATACTAGAATATCATATTAAACCCTTTAAAACAGGGGTGTCAAACTCGATTTCATTGAAGGCCACATCAGGATTGTATTTTACCTCGGAGGGTCAGAGTGGGCATGGCCAGAGTGGGTGTGGTCAGCTCAACATCACTCGTGTCAAGGGTGCCTGTGGTGGCCCAAGCCCTCTGCCAGAGAAAACAGGCTCCTGAGCTCCATTTCGGCTGCAATGGCCCCCTGTAAGTAACCCTCTGCCAATGAAAACAGAGCTCAAGAGGGCTGTGTGCAGCCCACCCGAGTTCTGTTTTTGCTGGCAGAGGCACTGCAGGCCAGTCTTTCGCCATTTCCAGGGTGACCCTGTGCGCCAGATCTAATCACCCCGCAGGCCGGATCTGGCCCCCGGGCCTTGAGTTTGACACCCCTGCTTTAAAACAAAAATAACTACTATCAGTTTCTATAGATATTTGTTATAATAAATTAATTTAATTGCAGATATTAAGAAATGATAGGAATAAAGAACTAGAGGTTCCTATATTTTCTACGGGAGTGTGTTTTAATTTATAGCAATAGTGTCAGTAGTCCTTAAATTACAACATACAGTATACAAAAATAATATTTTGAATTTATTGGGCTCCACAATTATATTTGTATAGAAAAGGACTGGTGAAAAACAGCATTTTGCTGGAGATGTAATAAGGTCAATGCTTCTTTAAAATAGCTGCTGAAGCTGGGACAGCTCCGGAAGGAAGAGATTGAAAGAGAAAGTGTATCGGTTGGTGAGGACTTTTTTTAAATTAATATTTGGGACTTAAGGTGGGGAAGAAATCTGTAAGATTTTCGACAAAACTGACTTAGCGGCGATTTTCTAAAGAGAAATGTCAAAGTGAGGCTTGGCTTTTTACTTTTACTTTTTTTTACTGAACTTCTATCATGATTTAGCAATTGTTAACTGGACTGGTTTTTTCTCTTATATTTACCTATTCTTTCTCTCCTTTTTGACTGTTTGTATTTTTTAGAATAGAGGCTCCCTTTAGTATTTTTTTTTAATATATATACATACATACATACATACATACATACATACATATCTTCTTTTTCTATTATGCTTTTTCTGGGAAAGAAGGGGGAGTGGATTAAAGAAACTTTGTAACACTGCCAACTAGAGGCTTGAAAAATACTTTATTTGAAGCTGAAAGAACTGTGAAAAACTCTCTCATGGACACTGGAATTTGATAAGATAGAGGGAAGAACACTGGAGAATGTTTTTACAGGTGTTCTTTGGAACTTCTATCAACAATTGAATATTTGAAGCTTGGCTTTGAAATTTGTGGAGAAGCCATAATAAGAGACAATTAAATAAAACGCAGTATGCTCTTTTTCTATTTTTTCTTAGCTGTCTTATCCCTCCTTTTCAATCCCATAGTATTTTGTAATAATTGTATATTTATTTTTTATTTATTTATTTATTTTTCTTTGTAAAGGGAAAGCCTCAGAATATCTTTTTCTTTTTCTTATTGGGATTTTTGCCATATTTTTATGGCTATTTTTTATTTTTGAAATTTTCCAATTGGATTAAGGTGTGAAGAACCTGAAGAATTCTTTTTTTTCTTCTTACTATTTTTTAATACTATTGGGTTTTATTCTTTTTCTCTTCATTTTTAATTTTTATTCTGAATCATAATTGACTATTTCACAATAGGATTAAGGTCTAGAAGAACCTAAAGAACCTTTTCTTTTTAATTTTGGGCTTTTTTCTTTATTGTCTTTTTCTTCTTTTTCTTTTTTCCTAATTGGATTATAATTGACCACTCTACTAATTGGATTAAAAGAGCTTGAAGACCCTGAGCTATCTAAATGAGTAAGAAATCCATACCTTCTGGCATTTCAACTTCTGCTCCTGCTTCACCAACAGCTGGAGGACAACATTTAACCCAGATAATGTCAAAGCAAGATAAAGGACAAGTGGATTTAAAGATGATTATGCAAGGAATTCAAGAACTTAAAACGAAATCGGATATCATTGAAAAGAAAATAGAAAACATTGAACAAAGAGCTGAGAATATTGAACAAAGAACAGAGAGTATTGAAAAAAGAATTGGGAAGACGGATGAAAAAATGGAAAATATTCAACAAATGATGGTGAAATATGATGAGAGACTCCAAAAAATTGAAGAGAAAGACAAGCAAAGAGATGAGACAATTGGAAATATTGATAGCAGATTAACAATGGTTGAACAAGACAAAAGTGGGATGTTGAAGTGGGAGATGGACAGGTCAGAATTCTATCTCAGATTTCAAAATATAGAGGAAGAAAAAGGACAAAATTTAGCTGCAATAATGATAGAAATCCTGGCTGGAGCTCTGGGAATAACAGAGGAAAAGATGATGGATGGAATAGATGAGATATACCGAGTCTTCACAAGATATGCGATGAGGAACAATCTACCAAGAGAGGTTCACATCAGATTTACAAAAAAAACTATTAAAACACAAATACTACAAGTGGCAAGAGAGAAGACGTTAAAATATAAAGACAATGAGATTGTGGTCTTAAAACAAGTACCCAGAAAAGTGAGAGAGATGAGAAGAGAATATCGATTCCTGACTAAAATGTTATTGAAAAAAGAGGTGAATTATAGATGGCTGATTCCAGAAGGATTAATGTTTACATGGCAAGAACAGAGACACAGAATTGATTCAATTGAGAAAGCAGAAATATTCTACAATGAATTTTTCGAAAAAAGAGAAATAGAGACAGAAAAAGAGATCATCTCAACTGAACTTCAAGAGAACCAAATGGGGATGGGAAAAGAAGAAGGCGCAGTAGGTGGACAAGTGGAGACCAAAGAACAACGTGAAGTAAGATCTACGAGAGCTGCTAGACCTAAATACAAAACATAATCATTGAGGGGAAAAAACTGATTTCTATGAATATAAATGGACTGAACTCAGCTACCAAAAGAAGAAAAGCCTTTCACAAATTAGAGAAGTTAAAATTTGATATAATTTGCTTACAAGAAGTACATATTAAAAAACAACATGAACAATTACTGGCATGACCAAAATTAGGGAAAATATTTACTTCTCTGACCCACTGTAAGAAAAGAGGAGTGGTTTTATATAATAAAGAAACTATCCCAGCAAAACTGATTCATACTGATGAAGAGGGAAGAGTGTTAATGGTTGAAATAGTGGATAATAATACAAAAACACTCCTGGTTGCAATTTATGCCCCAAATGATAAACAAGAAGAATTTTATAAAAAATTACATATGAAAACAATGGGACTGGACTATATTAATATAGTTATGATGGGAGATTTCAATGGAATTGTAGACAATAAACTGGACTATACAGCAACAGCAACAAGACAAAATAGAAAGACTCTCCCTAAATCCTTTTAAATTAAACTTAAAAGATATATGGAGAGAAAGAAATGCTAAAATTCAACAATATACTTTTTACTCAAATAATTTATCATGGTTCAGAATAGATATGATTTGGACCTCAATAGAATTAATGTCTAATATTCAAGAAATAAATATTGAAACAAGTACATGGGCAGTTCATAATCCAATGACAATTAAATGGAAAGGACAAAAAAGATCTAGATGGACATTAAATAATACTATTTTAAAGGAAAAAGACTTCACACAATGGATGGAGAAAGAATTGGCCTTCTTTTGTGAAAATAAAAAAGAAGATACTTCAATACAGAATGTTTGGGATACAATGAAGGCATATGCGAGAGGATTAATAATAGACTATATAAAGAAAAAGAACATTAGGAAGAGGCAAACTATCAAAGCTTTAGAAGATGATCACAAAAAAATGGAAAAAGAATTACAGAAAATGCCACAGAAAAAAGATATTAAACTTAAAATGGACATAATTAAACATAAAATGGGTCAGATAGAGAAAGAAGAACTGGCACAAAAAATTAGAAGTGCTAAACAGAACTATTTTGAAGATGCAAATAGGCCAGGTAGATGGTTAGCATACAAACTGAGACAGGAGAAAGAATCAAGGAAAATATTACAGTTAATAGACGATCAAGGCCAAATGTGCTATGGTAATAAGGAGAAAAAGGTAATTATCTGAGACTTTTATGGACAACTATATAAACAAGAGGATATTGATGAGGAAAAAATTAAACAGTATTTACAAAATGCTAACCTACTTAAGATACCTGAAGAGACTGAAAAAATGTTAGAAAGTACTATAACAATGATGGAACTAACCGAACCACTTAACAGACAGAATAATGGAAAAGCACCAGGTCCAGATGGGCTACCAGCAGAATTTTATAAAACATTACAAGAATCGTTGAGCATTCCATTGCTAGAAGTCATGAATGAAGTTATGTCAAATAAGAAGATACTAAAACATGGTCAGAAGCTTACATTACACTTATTCCAAAAGAAGGGGCCGATCCATTACAAGTCAAGAACTATAGACCTATTTGTTTATTGAAAGCAGATTATAAAATTTTTGCTTCAATTTTGGCAGAAAGGCTTAAAAGATACTCAAATAATTTTATTCATCCTGATCAGAATGGATTCCTGCCAAAGAGACAAATTGAAGACAATATGAGGGTAATTCTGGACACTTTGGAATATTATGAGGCGCATCCTGAAAAACAAATGGCTTTGATATTCCTAGATGCCCCAAAAGCATTTGATAATGTGAACTGGAGATTTATGTTACAACTACTGGAACAGATGGGTTTTGCCAGAAAATTTATTCAAGCAATAGAAGCCATATACTATAAGCAAACGGCAAAAGTAATGATAGAGGGAGAACTTACAGACTCTATTAACATAAGCAAAGGCACAAGACAAGGATGCCCATTATCACCTTTGCTATTTGTATTGACTTTGGAAGTGTTGAACAGAAATATTAGAGAGGACCAAAATATGAAAGGAATGAAAATCAAAACGGAGGAATTTAAACTACAAACCTTTGCGGATGATTTGGTTTTCATTCTGGAAGATCCTCTAGAGACAGCTTTAAAACTATTGGAAAAGACAGAGACATACGGTGAGATGGCTGGTTTGAAAATAAATAAAGATAAAACAAAGTTTCTGACAAAGAACATATTATTAAGACAAAGAGAAGAACTGGCAGACCTATTGAAAATTCAAGTCATGAATAAGGTTAAGTATTTGGGGATATACTTGACGGCAAGATGCACTACATTGAAAGAGAATAATTATATTAAACTCAAATAGCAGATAGCATTTGATCTGAAGAAATGGGAAACCTACAACTGTCATTGATAGGCAGAATTTCAACAATCCAGATGAATATTTTACCCAGAATTTTATATCTGTTCCAAACAATACCAATTAGGCTTGGCAAAGATTATTTTGAAGATTTAAATAAAATTGTGTTGAAGTATATATGGCAAGGTAAGAAAGCGAGAATAAAATTAAAACTTTTACAAGATGCTAGAACTAGAGGAAGATTTGGCCTTCCTAATTGGGAGTTGTATTATCAAGCTGCAAACTTGATGTGGGCCAAAGAATGGATAACATTAAGAAAGACTAGATTGTTGACACTAGAAGGACGTGATCTGGGCTGGCTTGCTTTTCTGTGGTATAAGGGAACTAAATCGCAGGGCTATTTTAGAAGGCATTATATACGGGAGTCTTTATGGTTAAACTGGGAGAAAATTAAGAGACAATGTTATTTGAAAATCCCAATTTGGTTATCAACTATTGAAGCTTTCTGTTTTATAGGATTTCTGTTTTATAGGATAACTATAACATATAAGAAGGAACAAACAGTTAGATATGGGGAAATATTGGATGGAAATGGTGAACTTAAAATGATGCAAAACGGCTTCCCCTCCCCCCCTGGTGTCGAGGCTGGGGTCAGGGATGGAAGTTGTGGTCAGTCTGGAGCGTAGCTGGTCAATATGGTGTTTCCATGCTCTGCCATCAGTGGTCAGAAGACGGTAGGAGCGGGGACCCGTGACTTGAGTTATTTGAGCAGGAATCTAGAGGGGATCCCCAGAAAATTTTTTTGCAAATACAAGGTCTCCTACCTTAAAGGCGCGATGCTTGCTGCTGGAACCCAAGGGCTTTTCCGGGGCGTAAGCAGGGTGCAAGCGGTCTAGAGGCGATCTGAGTTTCCTGGCCATCAGGAGTTCAGCTGGGCTCTTGTTAGTCATGCTGTTAGGTGTGATGTGTTGAAGAAGCAGCTTTCTAGTGACTTTATCGTGGATATTACCTTGTTCCATTTTCTGTAGGGTTTTCTTTGTGAACTGAACCATTCGTTCAGCCCTACCATTTGCTGCTGGATGAGCCCACGATGTGAGTGCATGTCGGATGCCCCGTTCAGCTAGGTATTGTTCAAAGGCTAAGGCAGTAAATTGGGGCCCATTGTCAGAAACCAGGACATCAGGTAGGCCGTGTGTGGCAAAGAGTCTGTTCAATTTCTTGATGACTGCCTCTGTAGTGGTTGTTTTCATTTTATTGACCTCAAGCCAGTTAGAATACGCATCTATAGTTATTAGGAAAGTGTGGCCTCTAGTAGGTCCCGCAAAGTCAATATGAATGTGTGACCAAGGACCCCTGGGTGTTTCCCATTCTGCTGGTGGAGCTTTTGGTGGGGCTGAGTGGTTTTCCTGGCATCTGTTACAAGAGGCGACCCAGGATTCAATTTGTTTGTCCATACCTGGCCACCAGGTGTAACTTCTTGCCAGCGCTTTCATACGGACGATGCCCGGGTGTCCATCGTGTAGCATTTGAAGGACTTTTTTTTGTAGTTTAGTTGGTATGACGACTCGGTCTCCCCATAAAACGCACCCTCTTTGTGAGAAAAGTTCTGTCTGTCTGTTTTTGAATGGCTTAAAGGTTTCCTTGGGTTCGTATTCTGGCCATCCCCTCTCCACCCAGCCAAAAACTCATGCCAAACAAGAGTCTCTTTTGGTTTCAAAGGCGATGTCCTGGGCCGTTAGTGGAGGTGAGGGAATTGTCTCGATTTGTAGTACTGGGAGTGTGGGAGCTGGGTCTTCCTGTGGCTCGGGTAGTGGCGAGCGGCTCAAGGCATCAGTGTGAGGAATAGATTTCCCCGGGCGATATTTTAATTGATAGTCGTAGGCAGCTAGGAATTCCGACCATCGCGTCATTCTGGGGGAGAGAATGTGTGGGGTAGGTTTGTCGCCCATGCCAAGTAATAGCTTATGATCCGTGATAATAGAAAATGGTCTCCCATAAACATATTCATGAAACCTTTTAATCGCAGAGACAATAGCAAGGGCTTCCTTATCTAGGTGGCTATAGTTTCTTTCTGTTTTTGACAGAGTCCTTGAAAAAAAATGCAATTGGTGCCTCTGAGCCGTTTGGTAGGACGTGAGGCATCACTAGTAACAGTCAAGGGGAGTGTCTCATTATATTGAATTAGCACTGCATCAGAGGTAAGGAGGTCTTTTACTTGCTGGAAGACATGTTCCTCCCGACGTCCCCAAATCCAGGAGGCCCTTTTATTGAGTAGTCTATGAAGGGGCTCAGCAACAGTCACCTTCTGGGGTAGGAAAATGTTATAAAAGTTAATAAGTCCCAGGAAGGCTTGGAGGTCAGTTTTGTTTTTAGGTCTTGGGGCATTTTTGAAAGCTGCCAATTTCTTTTCTGTGGGGTGGATTCCTTGTTTGTCAAGAAGGTAGCCAAGAAACTCTACCCTTTCTGTGCATAGCTGGCACTTTTCCTTCTTAACCTTGAGGCCAGCATCTTTGAACCTTTGTAGGACTGTTCTGAGGCGTTTCTCTAATTGACTTTTTGTTGGGGCTGCTATTAGTATGTCATCAAAATAGGGCATGACCCCTTTTATGCGTTGTAATAGTTTCTCCATCAGGCTTTGAAAGATGCCTGGGGCTACGCTTACTCCAAACTGGAGCCTGTTGCATTTGAATGCACCACGATGTGTGACTATAGTTTGGGCTTCTGCAGTTTTGGAATCAACTGGCAGCTGTTGATACGCTTGGGCCAGATCTAATTTTGCAAATATTTTGCCACCCCCAAGTGAATGCAGGAGATGCTGAACAACTGGTACCGGATAGGCGCTCTGCTGCAGCGCGTGATTGAGGGTGGCCTTGTAGTAACCACAGATTCTCAAGGACCTGTCAGGCTTTATGGGGGTGACAATTGGTGTCTCCCATCGGGCGTGGTCAATGGGCTCTAACACACCTTTGTGCAATTAATTTGTCCAGTTGCTCATCAATTTTGGGTTTGAGAGCAAAGGGAACTCGGCGGGGCTTTAGGCGAATGGGTGCAATGTCGGGGCGAAGATTAAACGAAATAGGGGACCCCTTGTACTTGCCTAAGTTTTCGCTGAACACTTCTCAGAAATCGTGGACAAGGGCTGCCTCCCAGTCATCGTCTTCAGTATGATGGATGCCAGCCATTCCGATTCCTAATGGCGCGAACCACTGAAGGCCCAATAGACTTGGCCGGTCTCTGTCTACAATGGTGAGTGGTAGAATTGCATTATGTCCTTTGAAAGAGACCTGGAAATGGCGGGTACCTGCGACTGGAATCCAGTTGCCTTGATAATCTTTCAGTATGAGTCTCTGACTGCTGAGGTCTTGGCTTCAGATGTTGGGAATCAGTTGCTTGAGCATTTTCCAGGATACCATGGATAGTGAGGGCCCAGAGTCGACTTCCATGATGCAAGGTTTATTTTTGATGGTGACCTTTACACGGATTTTTTTAGCATCAAACGATGAAGCGTGGCCAATGGTGATGGTTTGATGAGCCTTTTCTCATCTGAG
>NW_020769401.1:477366-578164 GCF_900518735.1 Pseudonaja textilis
TGGAACCAGTACAGCAGACCCCAAAGGTTTAATGGCACACTAAGAATCTGCATTCGGATCGAGGATGGTTTCCCCCGCATCCGGCGCATTGGTAGTTGGGTTTACGACCCCACTGGTCCCGTTGCTCACATTCTGACCAGAGTCTGTGGACTTCTTCCTCCTCGCTGTCTGAGGATGACTCGACATCTTCATGATGGGTGGTCAATGTGTACTTGTCTGAAGGTTTCCCAGCATCATTGGTGGGTTGGCGGTTGGTTCCGCTGGTTCGGCACATTCGTGCTGCTGATTTACGAGTGGCTTCAGCTGCGGTGGCGTCTGCTATGGAATCTGCAAGCAAGATGTCTCCCTTGGCCATGATCTTGCTCTGGACAGTTGGATCTCTAAGGCCAAGGACGATTTGGTCTCTCATGGCTTCTTCGAGATTGGCGAAGCCACATAAACCGCCCAGGTTCCTCAGGTCTGCCACAAAATCCCCAACGCTCTCACCTTCACGCTGGTCCCTCTGATAGAACTCGTGTCTGTGAATGAGAGCTGGAACTGCTGGGGCGTAATGGTTGCGCAGGATGGGAGCAAGGGTGTTCCAATCCATCGTTTTAACTTCAGCTGGTTTCACTAATGCTTTAGCCATCTTAAAAAAGGCTGGTCCACAATGGGTTAGAAAAACGGCTCGTTTCTTGCTGGGTGTGGCATCTTTTAGGTTGTTGGACTCTAGGAACATTTGAAATCTGTCCATATATGAGTCCCAGTCCTCGCTAGCTGGATCGAATGGGGCGGGTGGTATAGCGCTGCTGGCCATGTTGCCATTGTTGCGCTCTGTCAGCCATGTGCTTCTTCAGCTAGCTCAATTCCAGTAGACTTCGTTGCCTCCGCATCCCATCCTCGTCGCCAGTGTTAGATCTGGGAGGATGGTTCAGAAACGGAGGCAAGACTCAGATAACAACAACAGCTCTTTATTAGTGACTTCAGATCTGAGCAAAGAATCCCAGCCGCAGCAGCCCGCTGGCTGCAGCTAGGCAGCCAATGAAAGCGATTTGAGTTTGCCGCTCTTGGCAGGGCCAATCGCGGCAGCCCGTTTACTAGCCAATCAGATCAGTCTGTGGTGACCAATCACGACCTGCTATTCGCGGGCCAATCAGAGTTACAGGCTTTTGAGCCTGCTAGTCCGGAACAATTATAATGCAATCCTGCTTGGCCTTCATGTAATAATGGGGATACTTTGGCCAAATAGTTTTATACCTCCTGGAATGAATAAAATAGGACTATTATTTTGAATGACGGTAATTATGGCTAAAACGTTTTATACAATGAACTTTTGATCAGCTACACAGAGTTGCTGGATGATTAATGAACGACTGCTGGCTTTTAAACATTTTCTTATTCAATGTCTTATCTTCTTATTTCGCATTTATGAAAAAAAGCCTAAAGCTTTAATTTTAGATTAATTCATCAATAATTTTCTACCTTGCAGAATTCCACAAGGGAACATAATGCTCGCCTTAGGCTTAATGAACCAAATCATTAACTCATGATTTTTTTCCCACTGCTCCAAAATAATGAGCAGACCAAATACAAATGGATGCAGATTTTTGCCAAAACAACCATCCAAATTCCAGTTGTTTCACCTGTTATTGTTTTTGGTGGGTTAATACTGCCACAGTTTCTAGTATGTTTGACATATGAGTCACACATTTCATCTGGCAGTACTTCTCTAAAATTTTTAAGATAAACAACTTTTTAAATATGCCAGGCCGCATCCTGATTTAACAGCTCAACCTAGTAATGTTTTCCTGCACCAAACACTTTCAGGTTTTAAAATGGGCTGCCACTGGTTTGACCAGATCTCTAATTTAGCTTCCAGGTATGCCATAAAACTAGTGCAGTTGTTCAAGTCTGAGCAGCTCACAAAGAAGGGCAATTGTCCATATTATAGCTGCCTCAGTCATTAGACAAATTATATACCTTTTTTCTTTTTGAACAAATTTTATTAATTTTTTAAAAACAATACACAAACAAACAAAACATAGGATGTAGTAACATAAAATATCTTTTCTAAAAAACAAATAAAATTATGACATTTCTATACAAACAGAATTTAATGTGTATATTTATCTTATCTGTTCAACTTCATATCTTTTCCCAACTTCTCTTTATTGCTCCCTTTCCTTCTATTTAATTGTATTTCTTTTGCCTTAAATTATATTCATTGTATATAGTTTCATTAGTTCTCTTCCAACATCCTTTCAAACATAGTCAAACGTTACACAAAACATAAATACATAAAACTTCTTTTTGGAAAGCAGCTTACCCTGGGTTAGATCTTTTTGTACAGACATAAATCAAATTCGTGCTCACTTAATATACTATTTCATATCTTATTTAACATTCTATATTTTCTATATATTTTCTCTCTCCTATTCACTCTTTTAATTCTATTTTACTTATTTCATCTCAATTTAAATAATTATATTTGCATCTTTTGTCCGTTCTCTTTCTATCATCTATTTATCCTTTCTTTCTAATACAATATTTCTCCTGTAAACACTGGCTGAAGTATGACAACTTTTTATCTTTCCCCTAAATTTAACACTTAAAATAATACGTACTTTCCATACTGATTCTGCTTCGTACATTCTAAGTGCTACCTTTCAAAATAATAAAACAAGCAAATAATATTAAATTTAATAAGTAGTAATAAAACAAAAAAAAGGAATATTGAGTTAATAATATAATAAGAACAATGTTTAGGAAATTAAACTCTATTATTAAATCTTAAACATTTTCATAGCTTCCCTTTAATGCATTATTAACTCATGTAATATTTTAATTTTCTAACTCAGTTTCAAATACTAATATCTACAATACAATCTTATGTACTTTTGCAGAACCATTTTTATAAAATTATATCTTACCCGTTATCTCTGAAAAAAACCCTGTTTTTTAACATCTTGTTTAAAACCTTTATGACTTCTCTTTCCTTTTTCCCTTCCTTTCTTATCAATTCTAGCTTTTTGACGCCCCCATCTCTCAAATTTCACTCTCTTAATCTTCTCTCTCTGTTGTATTTCTCTTTTCTATTGCTTTCTGACATCATATCGATTTTTCCTCTTATTTTTCTTTTTCTTGGTTGCTTTTTTAAGTCCTGAGTTCACCTTCCCCTCTTTCGCTTTTCTTCCTCCACTAAGAATATTTGTCCATTAAAGATGGCTTCTTCTTCATCCCAGCCTTCCTGTCATTGTTGTATTTCTTGATAGGTAGAAATCGCCATTTCTAAAAAGTGGAAAATAGATCCAGAAGAGCCCTTGCCTTCTTCTTCCTCTTCTTTCAATTTTTGAAATTCCATTTGTAATTCTTCAAAAGATAATGCTATTTTTCTTAAAACAACCCAAATGTCTTTAATCTTTCAAGAAATAGTTCACAAAAATCCCAAAGTCACAAAGCAAACCAAATCAGAGCAAACAGTTTCATTTAGCACTTTCTTCTTTCTATATTTTCTCTTTCTAGGGTAGAATTCAAATACACAATTCCAAAGTTGTCTTCTAGAAGTCGTAATATCTTTTATTTCTGATCTTATGAACTCAAAGCAGTCTCCTTCAGTACAATCTTAAAATAAGTCTTTACCTTTTCCCTTCCACTTATAGCAAATAAAAAGAATTTTAGGTTTTTAATTCCAATGTCTAGAAATCCTTTATCCCCTTGGCTTTAAATTTCAAATTAGATTACCTTCTATGCCCAAGCAGTTTTTCCAGATTTCCATCTGCTGTTTCTGTGGGAAGGGAAAGTGAAAGAAAATAACTTTCCCTTTCCAGTTTTCTTCCACCACTTTTACAATCTTCTTTGGGAGACAATGTATCCTTCTAACGATTTAGTTTCCAGGGTGTTTAGAAGTTTCTTGTTGTCCGGTTCAGCCAAAACTTTTGCTTTCTCCTACTTCCTCCTGCACGAATCTTACCCGGCTGCAGGCTTCTTTGTGGCGGCCATTGCTGACCGCCGCTCCACCACCTTGGGAAAAAGGGGTTTTGCCGGCTGAGGAGGGGGTTTGCAATACTCCCAACCCCAATCCGGATCCCCTCTCTCTTCGGTTGCCTCTACGGGGCAACCATATCCTCCAAATCCATCTGGATCGGAGGCACCTCGGCAGCGAGCACTGCAGGAATCGCGGAGAGTCGCGAATTCCTGCTGCCGCCGAAGCCTTGCAAAACCAGAAACCCCCGACAAATTATATATCTTTTATAAACTTAGATTAGGCAAGTTATCCTCAGGGAAACAGTTCATCTTAAGTAAAGAAAGCAGTATAGTTTGCCTGGATTCCAATCCTAATTGTTCTTAAAGAAGCTGTACCTTTTCCTTGATGGCCGTCCTAGGAAAATACATAATTGAGTTAAGAAAATGCCAACAGGTTCAGGGAGAATTTCTTTAGTTAGAAGGTTCAGCAAGCAAGCACATTAGTCTCTCCTCTGAAGCACTTTTAGAATAGAATACTTGATTGGAATATGTGATTGGACACACAAGGAATTTGTCTTGGTGTAAGTACTCTCAGTATACATAACAAAAAGGTACATTCATTAAGAATCAAGAATCATAATGTACAACACTTAATGATAGTCATAGGGTACAATCAACAATCAAATCATACTAGGAAACAAGTCAATATAAATTGTAAGGATACAAGCAACAAAGTTACAGCCCTACAATCACAAGTGGGAGGGGAAGGGTGATAAGGAGTGATGAGAAGATTAACATTAAAAGTAGTGTACACTTTGTAAATAATTGAACAGTGTTGAGGTGGTAGTATGGGAGGGTTTCTTCTAAAGTCTACCACCATTTCTACAGTTTTGAGTGTGTTCAGTTCCAGATTGTTCCAGTTACACCATGAGGCAAGTTGTATAACCTCCTGTCTGGAGGCAGATTCATCATTGTCTTGAATGAGACCAATCACTGTTGTGTCATTAGCAAACTTCAGTATTTTAACAGATTGATTGTTTGAGATGCAGTCATTGGTATATAGGGAGAAGTGGCACACAGCCTTGGGGGGCTCCTGTGCTGATTGTACAGGTATTGGATGTGATTCTGCCTAGCTTCACCTGCTGCTTCCTGTCTGTTGGGAAGCTTATGATCCACTTACAAGTGTGTTCAGGTACTGCTAGTTGGTTTAATTTACTTAGAAGAGTGTCTGGAATGATGGTATTGAATGCTGAACTGAAGTCTAAAAAAGGATCCTTGCATAGGTATTTGGAGATTCAAGGTGTTGTAGGATGTAATGCAGAGCCATGTTAACAGCATCACCTGTCGATCTATTTGCTCGGTATGCAAACTGCATGGGATCTAACAGCAGATTTGTGATGATTTTCAGGTGAGACAGCACAAGCCTTTCAAAGATTTTCATAACTACAGATGTTAGAGCAACTGGTCTGTAGTCATTCAGTTCCTTGATGGAGGGCTTCTTTGGCACTGGGATGATGGTAGAATTTTTGAAGCAGGAAGGAACATAGCACATCTCTAGTGATCTATTGAAGATTCGGGTGAAGATGGGGGCCAATTGGTCAGCACAGACTTTTAAGCAAGAAGGAGTTACTTTCTCTGCCCTTGGTGTTTTTCCTGGCTTTTGTCTGTGTAATAGATCTTGCACTTCTTTTTCTGTGATCACCAGAGGTTGTGAGCCCAATGGATTGGGGCCAGTTGTAGGAGGCTTGGCTGTTGTTGGTGTGTTTGAGATGTCGGTTGTGGAGATAGGTGGCTGTAGTTTCTTTTCAAACCTGCAGTAAAACACGTGCTAGTTGTTGATTTCCTTCTGCCTGGGAAGGAGGTTTGCTGAAGCCAGTCATGTTTTTAAGAGTTTTCCACATGTTTCCACTTAAGATTTAAAAAGCTGCATATGCTATTTTAGATTCATAGATCCAACACTGTTTTCCAGGGGTTAAAATGAAGTTCAAAGCATTCTGACAAATTACATTTATTAACTTTTATTCTATGCAGAAAATTCTACTTCACACTACTGACAGATTTATGACCTATATGAAAACTACATTTATTTTCTATCTCTTTTCTCACCATTCTCCCTTTCCTCTTCTACTTCTGTGCTTGACTATGTGTATATAATACTCAGAATATGTATATACTGTATAATACTCGGAAGCAACATGGTCCAGCCCCTTACATTTTCCAGGACAGATCCATGGGTCAGATCCCATCACATTGCTGGCCAGATCTGTCCCTGGGCCTTGTGTTTGACAACCCTGATGTACTATGTAAAAAGACAGTTACAAAAAAACCAACACATTTAAAAAACAATTTTACATCTCTAAGGTAGTTCATGATGTTTCCCTTATACTAGTATTAAAGTATTTTTATTTAGTCTTCTCCCAAAATGCTACCTTGTTTTCACTGCAAGCTTTAGCAGAGGAATTGATGCAGAAAGTCTTATCCTACCTTTTCCAGTTGTTTCAAATTACTAGATATATTACCCTTAAGAACAGTTGTATAGAAACAGCATCTGTTTCAGCATTTGAGCTGTTTCTTTCCTTTTTTTAACCTGGTTTTCAAGTCAAAGGACACCAGATCATTCCAACACACAATATCAAGAGTATAAAGACAGCTGGCTTACTCAAAGGCCTGTGATCCAAAACATGACCTTCAGTTAAACAGTATGGGCTGTCTTCCCTTGTTCCATAACGTCTCCGCAATTCCTGAAGAGGTGATGGCAAGAGCAACTTCTCCCTGAGCCCTGATTTAGGTGACAATTAAATTAGTTAAAAATGTTTTCCTTGTGCCCCCAGAAGTGCCAAGAAAAACGATACCACTTTGTTGTTTTGCTAGCTGATCTGTGATGATTTGGTATGCTTTTTTCTGATCTTGATTTAGAAATGGCTTCTTGTCCGCGATATATGCACTAAGCTGTTCAATGTTGTTCTTTTCTCGTATGTAATCTGTGTGATATATGTCATGTCGGTCTCGTAGTGGTGCAGGCAGGCCAAGTTGCAGTAATGTTTATTGAACATGGCCATACATTTGTCCTCAAGAATAATCAAAGCCTTGTTGAAAATGTCTGGACCAAATGTAATTTCTAATGTTGGATTTTCCCCCTTACCAGAGGGAGCCCCCTTGTGGAGCACTGTGAAGACATTACCATGGCAACTCCACCACGCTGTGTAGGCTGTATCTTAACAGAACACACACCCCAAGGGGTGTTAGGGGTATCTTACCCCCACAGTATTTCTTTCCAGAGAGTAAGTGATTTGTGTACCAAGTTTGGTTGAAATTGCTTGAGGCGTTCAAGAGTTATGCTGGAACACACACACACACACACACACACACACACACACACACACAAATACACACATAGCTATTTTTATATACATAGTTTAAATAAGACACAATTGATCAGTTCCAATTCCAAATCATTTTCCCTATGTCTAATTCTTTCAGAACTATACCTAATATTGGAATGGTGTATAACAATGATACAATTCCATTTCTAGTAAATGAACTATGTAGTCTCATGTATTATTTATTAAATTTGTTGTAATCTATTAAATGAAGTATATGGTCTCATGTTTAAAAAGATGGAGCATTTGTACTGTATAGTAATGTTTAAGGTATTGGACAAAGGTTCAAGGTACCACGATTCAGGTCAACTTTCAGTGAATGACTTTTGGCTAGTCAAACTTCCTCAGCCCATCTTATCTCACAGAGATAAAATGAGATAAAATGAAGAGAAATATCTATCTAAATTACTTTGAACTCCTGAAGAAAAAATGGGATTCAAAACTAAATCTAAAATGTAAATAATTAAACAACAGATAGATACTACTGTACTCAATTAATGGTATTATTTTAACTGATGAGATAGAAGTCTTTTACCAATCCCAATTTTCCCCACAAAAACTTTTAGATATAAGATCTACAACCAATGGTCCTTGCAAACTGTAGTCAGAATAAACTTGAAAGATGAGCAATTTTATTTATATTGTAATATTTATACCTATATAATTTATATAGTACTGAGTTTCCCCGAAAATACGATCTATCCCGAAAACAAGCCTTAGCCTAATTTTCATGCCTGCATCTAATATAAGCCCTACCCCCCCAAAAGCCCCATGTAAGCCTCACCTGCTGTCTGGTTGTATGAGGCGCAGGTATAAAGGCGCAGGTGTAAAAATCAAGCTAAGGCGGGGGTGCGTGGTTGATGTGCCACACGCACATTGCACCCACTTATCCCTCTGCACTGGTGGAGCCGCTCATGGCAGAACACCTGTCAGCTCATTGTGCTGGTGCCACCCTTCATGTGCACAATGGCACAACCACCATGCAGCATCTGGCTGCAAATGGCTCCACCAGTGCAACAAGCCTTGTGGCATTTTACCATGAGTGGCTCCAACGGGTGCGACAAGCCTCATGGCATTCTTCTGCAAGCAGGTCCACTGGTGTGACAAGACTCTAGCTCCAGTGTCCCAGCAGCAGCAAGTCCAGCAGACAGGGAGGGCGGAGGGCGAGTCGTATAGGGAGTTTGGACTGTTACAGCTGCAGGCAAGCAGATGGTAGAACAGAGTGTGGAGCTGGCGGTAGGGACACGCTCACTCCCATCAGCTCCCACGCTCACCACCTCCTCAAGATTTAAAAAAATAAGCCCCAGTGCTTATTTCGGGGTCCAAAATAAAATAAGACTGGATCTTATTTTCAGGGAAACACGGTATATAAACTATATACCATAATTTTATATTAAATCTTTTTAAAAAGAAAATAAAAACAAATTCAATCTAATCTAATATAGATATAAAGAATGGGAATAAAAGGGAAAGGAATCAAAGACAGTGTAAGAAAGGGAAAAAAAAGTAAAAGAATAGAAGGGAAAGAAAAAGATATATTGTTATGTCCTCGGGGCTGACACCAGTTCTCCATCAGGTCCGCTCTTCCTGCGGGGGCGTTTACACCCCCCATTGGTTGGCTCCCTTCGACAGCCGGCTATAAAAGCCGGCTGCTAGGTTGAGCCAGCCGCTGTTCGCTGGCAAGTCTGCTGTTAGCAATGCAGACGCGACAGCCCCCTTTATTTCCGAATAAAGCGTGTTTGAGAAATGCTCTGGTGTGGCCTCCCTCCTTTTCGAGATCTAACATTGGCGACGAGGATGGGATCCGGCCAACCAGCAGCAATACAAGAGCTGAAGTCACACACCTGAACGCTGAGCCGTAGCCGCGCCGCTGAAAGCTCGGTCAGCCGTTACAGATACAGAGCGAAGTGGAGCGTGTAGCCGCTCAAGTGCACAAATAGCTACAGGGAAGTAGGGCGCTGAGAGCCTCAGCCGCCCGGCATTGAATCCAGCCGAAATTGCCGGATTCTGCCTAGCCGAGCCTCGGCGCTGCGTTCACAATCGCTGAAAGTTGGCGCGCAATTTAAATCGCTGTCGGCACGAAGCTACAGCCATAGCCGCCTACGCCTTGTAAGGGCACGAAATTTAAACAGACGTCAGTTACGGCGCTACAGCCTAGCCGCCAAGGGCAATATAGAGCGTGGAAACCCAGAGAGATTCTAAGAGCTGAAACACTAAGCTGAAATAGCACTGCGAACTGCAGCTGCTACCACACAAACCCAGAGAGATTCCAAGAGCTGAGACACTGAGCTGAAATAGCGCTGCGAGCTGCAGCTGCTACCGCATCCAGGGCCTGTATTCCCAGTGAGATTGATCAACCTGCCACAGGTTGAAACCAAACATGAATTCAAATCCGGCGTTCCCGCCATTTAAGCCAGACGAAGACAAGTGGGACTCTTACAGGAGCCGTTTCAATCATTACATTGATGCTGTTGGGCTGGCCGACGCTACAGACAATAAGAAGAAATCATTTTTCCTGAGTTACTGCGGGGCCGCAGTGTTCGACACCGCAACAGCACTATGCGCCCCGAGGGAGTTAAAGAATGTTCCATGGTCTGAGCTGCTGGAGATACTCTCCAATCATTATTCGCCAAAGCCGTCGCAGATCGCGAGACGCTTTGCCTTTCGCATGAGGAAACAAGCAGATGGAGAAACCATAAACCAGTATATGGCCACCCTCAGAACCGCAGCCCTTCATTGTGAATTTAAAAACTACCTCGATGACATGCTCCTGGATCAACTTGTCTGTGGGGTCAGAGACACGAGGCTACAGAGGCGCTTATTGGCCAGAAAGGACCTTAACCTCGCCCAAGCAATCGAAGAAGCCCTGGCCGCTGAGCTAGCCATACAGTCAGCCACTGAAATACAGGGAGGCGCACCCAAAACCAGTCCAGTCACTGTGCATTCCGAGGAAGCAGTGAACGAGGAAGAGCCTATTGAACATTCAGAAGTCCACCGCCTTAAACCATTCAAGCAACCACAGGTAGGAGCTAGACCTAGAGACGGCAACGCACCTAGGCACACCCAACTTTGTCTCTCATGCAGTGGTCCCCATGCCAGAGTGATGTGCAGGTTCAGAAACGCCACCTGCAACAATTGCAACAAGAAAGGGCACATCGCCAGGGTGTGCCAGGCAACGCACGTGACCCCACAAAAGACATCTTCCTACACCCCTCCGGGGCCACCCAGGCAAGTAGAAAATTGTTATACATGCTATCAAGCTAACCATACTTTTTTGACTCCTAATAAAATACAACTTTCCATTCATTTAGAAGGTAAACCCTGCCTTATGGAGGTCGATACCGGGTCAGCACTCTCGATTATTTCGTGGAGCACACTTAAGAAAATACGTCCCAGCCTGTCCAGGAAGCAACTGCAGAAGAGTCGCCTATCCTTGAGGGACTATCAAGGGAAGAATATTCCGGTGCTCGGAACAGGCAAGTTCCTCGTCAAATTCAAATCCTTTAAAGGCCACCTGCCATTAGTGGTAGTTGATGGTGCCCTTCCTAGTCTTCTGGGGTTGGATTGGTTCCCCTTTCTCGGCCTTAGCTTAACGGGAGTACATGCTGTCTCATCCTCCGATACCGACTCACTCTTTTCAGATTACGCTGACGTATTCAGTGATGAATTGGGCTGTTACAAAGGCACACCTATATCCTTCTCGGTAGACCCCCAAGCAGTTCCCATCTGCTTAAAGCCGTGAAGAGTACCATTTGCTCTGCGATCTAAGCTAGATGCGGAACTAGACAAATTACTCAAGCAAGGGGTAATTGAACCCACAGATTTTGCTAAATGGGAGACACCAATTGTCACACCCCTAAAAAAGGATGGTAGTATAAGAATGTGTTCAGACTACAAGACCACAATAAACCGCTATCTGCAGACTAGCGCATACCCAGTGCCAGTAATCCAACATTTACTTCACACATTTGAACCAGGAACTATATTCGCCAAATTGGATATGTCACAGGCATACCAGCAGTTTCCTGTGGACAACCAAACGGCCGAATTGCAAACCATTGTTACCCACAGGGGGGCCTTCTGATGCAAGCGCCTCCAATTTGGCGTCAGCGTCGCCCCGGGCATATTCCAGTCATTAATGGAACGGATCCTGCAGGGCCTTCCTGGTGTGGTTCCATACTTTGATGACATCTTGGTTTCAGCCCGGGACAGAGCCCAACTTTTCCTCAGAGTAAGAGGGGTATTGGATAGGTTCAGACAGCATGGCCTCAAACTAAAAAAAGAAAAATGCGCCATAGCCACTAAACAGGTGGACTTTCTTGGATACCGAATAGACGCCTCTGGCATTCAC
This sequence comes from Pseudonaja textilis, assembly GCF_900518735.1. The sequence goes on from NW_020769401.1 coordinate 489,040, forward strand.
CCGGTGGAATCTAAGGTCAAAGCCATTCATGAGGCACCCACCCCCTCTTCCAAACCAGAGCTACAAGCCTTCCTAGGCCTGCTGAACTTCTATGCATCATTCCTGCCTCACAAAGCTTCAGTGGCCGAACCACTGCATAGACTTTTAGACAAAAATACACCATGGCACTGGGGACCCAAAGAGGAATACGCTTTTAGGGCAGTCAAGTCACTACTTACTTCAGACGCTGTGCTGATTCAATTCAACCAGCACCTGCCACTGGTTTTAGCTGCTGACGCCTCACCCTTCGGGATTGGGGCCGTACTAAGTCACAGGCTTCCCAACGGATCCGAAGCTCCGATCGCATTCTTTTCTCGAACATTTTCAACTACGGAATGTAATTATAGTCAAATTGACAAAGAGGCCCTCGCTGCCGTAGCCGCGGTTAAAAAATTCCATGAATTTTTATTCGGGCACAACTTCGAACTAGTTACAGATCACAAACCACTGTTGGGACTTCTCTCCGGGGAGAAACAAACGCCGCAAGTCTTGTCACCCAGGATGACAAGGTAGACCTTATTCCTGGCGGCTTATTCATACAAATTAGTTCACCGCCCAGGAAAAAACCTCAGCCACGATGACGCCCTCAGCCGCTGCCCGCTGCCAACACCCGTGGAGGATCCGGCCCCAGTACACACCATTTTCGACACCAGTGAGTTCAGCATTCCAGTCACTGTGAGAGACATTGCTTTTCAGTCCAGAAAAGACACACTTATCGCCCAGGTCCTGGACTGGGTACGGAGGGGGTGGCCGGGTAGTAATCCATCTAATGATTTTTCACCATTTAAAGTCCGCCAACAGGAGCTTTCCAGTTTACAGGGCTGCCTGCTTTGGGGGACCAGAGTTGTCATCCCGGAATCTCTGCGCAGACCCGTCCTGAAGGCATTGCACGAGGGGCACCCCGGCATTGTCCGAATGAAGGCATTGGCCCGGAGTTACGTCTGGTGGCTGGGCATGGACGACGAAATCGCGAAATGGGTAAGCTCCTGCCACCCCTGTCAAGAGTCCAGGCCTGCACCTCCAATCACCACTCCCACCAAATGGGAAAGCGCCAACGCACCATGGTCGCGGCTGCATATTGACTTGGCCGGCCCATTTCAAGGCAAGACCTTCCTAGTAGTTGTAGATTCATTCTCTAAATGGATCGATGTGGCCCTTCTACTCACAACCACCACTCGAGCAATTGCCCAAGCTCTAACCCGTCTGTTCGTCACACACGGTCTGCCGGACACTATAGTCTCAGACAATGGCCCTCAATTTACGTCCACAGACTTCAGCCGGTATGTCACCAACCTGGGCATCGGCACATTCTAATGGCCCCTTTTCATCCCTCGAGCAATGGACTGGCTGAGAGAGCTGTCAGAACTGCCAAAGAGGCACTAGCCAGGTTCACCCAAGATGACTGGCACTCCAGGCTCTCTCGATTCCTTATGAGCCAACATTCGACCCCTTGCACGGTCACCAACAAATCTCCAGCCGAGTTACTAATGGGCAGACGCTTAAGGACAATACTAGATAGACTGCACCCTCACTATTGCCCAGACACGCCAATTGGGTCTAACAGTAGGGTCAGGAGTTTTGTATTACAGGACCGAGTTTTCGCCAGGAATTACGCAGGCGACCCACTGTGGATACCTGGAAAGATCGTGGCCATCACAGGTCCCCGATCGTACCGCATCCAGTTGGAAGACGGGCGCATCTGGCGGAGACACCTAGACCAAATACGGAGCCGTCCAGCCGAGCTCGCCAGTACCGACCCAGAGGCTGCGGTGACACTCCAAGCACCACACGCAACTCCTGACTGGGACATCCAGGGCGACCAATCCCCTCCAGCCGAGTCAAGGGAACAGACAATAGACCGGAACCGTCCACCAGAGTCATCGGCCCTTCCGACCGACTACCCCACCGCACTAAGTGGCTGCGACAACTCAGCGAGCCGGCCTGAGGTCTACGACCACGCGCAGGTGGCCGACCAGCTCCCAACAAATCCAGCTTCCGCTGCCCCGAACTCTGTACCGCCTGGGGGCTCACCCGAACTGCGCCGATCAGGGCGATCGCACAAACCTCCCGCATACCTACAAGACTATTCATGTTCGTATCTGGGGGGAAGGGGTGTTATGTCCTCGGGGCTGACACCAGTTCTCCATCAGGTCCGCTCTTCCTGCGGGGGCGTTTACACCCCCCATTGGTTGGCTCCCTTCGACAGCCGGCTATAAAAGCCAGCTGCTAGGTTGAGCCAGCCGCTGTTCGCTGGCAAGTCTGCTGTTAGCAATGCAGACGCGACAGCCCCCTTTATTTCCGAATAAAGCGTGTTTTGAGAAATGCTCTGGTGTGGCCTCCCTCCTTTTCGAGATCTAACATATATGTAGACTTCCAATATTCTTCACGGCAGTTGTAAATACAGTTATATCTTAATCTTTCTCTTTATTTATTCTCTTCTTTCTGCAACATGTTCTTTTCTAATCATTTTTATGCCAAAAGAGTCCATAAGGGGTTTCTAGTTACCAATAAATGTAGACATTGTCTACATTAGTTTATGCCTCTCAGCAAGATCTTCAATTTTGTCAGCCATTCCTTCATAGCTGGTAGCATTTGATCTTTCCATCTTTATGGATAGGTAATAATCTTTCCATAGTGATTATATATTGAAATAATCATCTGCGATTTTTTTCTGTATATTCATTAGTCCTAAAAATAAAAAATCTTTCAACTGAATATTATTATTTAAAAACCTCTATATAAAAATATGTACTTGAATTCAATATTTTTTAGCTTTCTTACATATTCACCAAGCACGTATGAAGGTACATTACATAACATTTTATATTATCTTTGAAATATATCTTTAATTACATATCATTTTATATTATCTTTGAAATCATAACACAATAAAATTTCATCTCCTTTCATATTTTTCATTGATCAATCTGTATTTTATAATCAAAAATTTTAGTCATACATTATTTAACCTATATTAAATTAAACTGTATTAAATTTCAACAAAAGTGTGCAATTTTTAACAACTAGTTATTCATAATTAGTGCACAATTGTATTTTATATTCTCTCTCCATGCCAAAATCTTTTTGTCCACTTTGAATCCTTTTGATAACTGCAGATAGGAAACCATTTATAACTATATACTTCTGCAATTAATTGGTCTCTTTACATACCCTAATTAAAAATTCCCCTTGATGATTTTCCAATAATTTCCTATAGGTCAACTTTGCTGTTTCTTTTCTACGCTATACTTCTTGAGGCGAGATCCACAAAGGTGTTTTCTCCGGAGGATGGAATCACAGTTCAGATTCATTGATTTGATTAAGGCTCCCCAGTTTAAATAATCTGAGCAATAAATTCAGCCAAAGGGTTGAGTTGAATTACATGATCTTTGGTTCCCATCGCTTTCGTCTCCCGCCATTGCAGTTAGGGCTGGATCCTGTCCTGACCAACTAAGCGCATCCTTGGATCTGTTTCTTTAGTCCCCTTCCGTGTCCCCGCTCCTCGCGCCCCTTTCTTGCTCCTGATATGATCGCCTCGGAAGTCTTCAGGAGACGTCTGACTGATGGCGTAAATACTTCAAGAGCAAGAAGTAATACTCCTGTTCTGGGACTGGGAAAATTTCCCTATATCCCTGAAGGAAAGAGGGTGACGCCAACCCACGCCTCGTCCGTGCCAGGAGGAGTAGGAGCAGCAGCAAGGGTGCCAGGTGGGTTCGAACGATTCCGGAGCAGCAGAGATGGCTGAAGTTTAAAGCGGGGCATTAAAGAGGGCGGACGGCGGACAGTCAACCCTGTGCCTTCCAGGCAGGAGAAGCAGGAGGCGGAGGAACCCATGTCTCAGGTTGCTGGAGAGGCTGCGCCTTTCCGCCTCAGCGGCGCCTCCTGATTTTTCCAAGTTGTGGGGCGGTGGCTGTTTCGTGTAACTTGCTGCTGTCCGCTGGCTAGTGGAGGTGAAAGCCCGGCTTTGATGGCCTTAGACGCGCTTCTGGGTTCTGGCCCTCTGCTGTTCCTGGGTGAGGATTGACGTTTCCTTTCTACCTACCATGGTTATCGGGTGGGTTCCTGGCTACTTGCACCTATTCTTGCGTAGAACACCCTTCGATAGCTTCACGACAGGCAAATGTTCAACAGGTGCGCTTTTTCTGACATCAGTCATGCAACTAATATGCCCTGGGACCCTTGCCGGAAAAGAGAATGGCGTTTGTAATTAAATCCTGCTGTCAGTATTTTTCTTCTCTGGTAGGGATTTCCAAGCAATTTATAAGCTTGTAAAAGTTGTCTTATGAGTGAGAGAGGCAGCATATAAATTAAATCAATCAATAGCATATGAATTTAATAAATAAATTAATAAGAAAACTCCCAGCAGGTTTGGCATCACTTGTAGTGTTGCTGCTTGTCCTGGATAGGAACTCTGCTAGGAAAAAAATAAACAACTTATCCATATCTTATATTTACTTGAACAACAAAGTGCTTGCAATTATGACTGTGACTTTGCAATACAAAGAGAGATCTTTTTTTTTAGACGAGAATCTCTGTAGAAAGATAGCTTAGGCTGCTGTTGTCAAGACTTCATCCCTGTCCTCTTGGAATATAGTCAAATCTATTCCATCAACTGAAAAACCTTGCTCATTAATGATAAATCAGACTTTTTCATTCTTTCCTTCCTTCAGGTCTTGCTATAATACGCATTTTTTTTATGACAAGGGAAACAGAAGTAGGGAGATTTTTTCCTGTGCAAAATATATCATCAATTAGATTAGGCTGCCTTGCTACAGCATTGCTTGGCAGGATACTTATTAGTGCCTAAGTGCCTATTTTTATCCTGTGTGTTTATTTTAAGGGGCCTTAGAATCCAGGACAGTTTGAAACAAGGTAAAAGATAAAAGAAGACCGCTCTGGTTTAATCACAAACCAGCCTAAATATGTTTGTAACATTTCTTTCTTTTTTTTGAAAAATCTTTATTGAAAATTTAAAACATTAAAATATAAAATACAATACAAATATTTAAAATGAAAATGTTGTGTATATTACAATCCATTTTGACAGTGCTTACACTTCAATTGTTATTCCAGTGCATATTTTATACTATTTATTCTTATGTATAAACATTTCTTATGTAAGTGTTTTTGCTATAATGTGGGCTTGTGGATTTATTAAGTTAGATTGTTTATTATCTAAGTTTTGCAATCATATCATTAAATATCACTAACAATCTATTACATTATAGAGAATTGAAAATAATTATGGTACTAATTTGCATTGTATTATAACTTTGTATTTATAAACTCATGACATTTCATAGTATTGGTTTTTCAGCAAAAGAGAATCAGGGTTATTTGAAAATATTGGCATTGCAGAATATATGTCTGGATTGGTTTATCTGATGGTTTTTGGTAAATACTTTCTGACAATTTTATTAAACATCACATTATTTACGTATATTGATACCAGTGTAAATATTGGAATATTTTCTAGTTCTATGGCACTTGCCTTGAGATATTGCAAGTGGTTTAACTGGATTACATGTTTTTCTGGAACTCCTGGAATGTTTTAATACTAGTAGTCAACACTTGGTGATGAAACACACTGTTAAAAAACATCCATGCCTTCCTACTTAATTCTTTTGTTGGGAGACTGCTGTGTTGTTGCTTTGCCTGGAAATGAAGTGTACTTTCGGGACAAAGATCTGTTCGTATATCTGGTGAATAATGTCCATTAAGTATTCCAAAATAATGGAGTTCAACTGCTGGAGACAAAATGGAGACATTCATATTGCTTCTTCGACAATAATGTGGAAGTAGTTTGCTGTATTCTACAATATTCCCCCCCCCCCCCCATATTTCTTCTTTAGTCTACCAACCCACAGATCTCATATTAAGGTATTGTGATGAAATGCTTAACAGACCTAGGGAAGATAAAGGAGGTAACAAGACAATTAATGAATTAACAGGGCTGTCACTTGAGCCAGGGAAAAAGGGAAATGTGAGAAAGAGGATAATTCCATTTTAATTATAACTTACAGTAATTATACTGTTATGCTATAACAGATAGACATTTGAAACATATTAATATTTTCTGTAATTTATAAGTAATAACATTTAATTCACAGAGAAGCAGGTGAATACCACATGCAGTCAGGAGAGAGCGAGAATGAGCTACACAGCTTTTGTACAGGTGCAGCTGTTTTATTGGTACCCTGTCTACTAAAGTTTCAGCCATGTATGGGCCCAGCACAATCTTTTTTTTTTCCAATTTGTATTGGTAATTTTGAGATAGTGGTATGCCAATATTAGCAGTATTTGTGTTTGTTTTCAACCTTACGTGTGGTAGCTTCTTTATTTATTTCTTTATTCATTACATTGTTAATTGTTGTATCCTTCAAAAAGATACCTGTTTTGAAATTTTAATGTGGATAACTTTAATTAAATTATAGGTCATATTTCTGGCTTTGTGTTTCGAGCATATTTAGTTCAATATTTTCCCCTCTTATTTACTATCTTACTTTCAAAGTTGAACTGAATATCCATATTTTCTAATTATTATTTTGAGTACCATATCCACTCTATATTTAAAAAATAAAAAACCTTTCATATTTAATATGTCAGATGTCTGAGCAGAATTATGCTTCTTTCTGAAGATTGCAGGCCTTGCTTAGTTAAATACCTGTGGAACTTATTGGCTTTACCAGTAAGTATTTTATTAGATTGTTTCATTTACATATGTGAAATTTAAGTAGTTTAATGATACATCATATTTTAATCAAACCTTTAGAAACTACCACGTTACTTGTACTATTTTTCTGCACATCTGTCATAATTGAGACAAATTTTAAACTTCTGTTACAGCATTTTGTAAGTATGATCCTATCTTAAGAATATTCTCATTTTAAGTTACCAAACTTGGAATTATAATACTTCCCATAATCTAATATAATTTTCCTTAAATATGCTGGCTAAGAATTCTGAAAACTGGGATCCCAATGTACCTGAAACAAGAAGTTAGAGATTGACCAATTATTGCAAACATTAATTATCTTTTGGTGTTATGAGCTCTTTTTTATTAACAGATTTCTTATATGAGGCTGAATTCATTGCTTAAATATTTCTTGTTGAGCTTTAATATTTATATTATATTAAATATTCTTGATATTTGGCAGTTTGTATTTATATACTGAATTCTAATCTAGAAAGATTGATCATTTAAAAGAGCCAGAGGGATACTCCTGAAATTGCCATCAATTTATCAGCTTGCTCAATTGGAGTAGGAACAACACTGCTTCTAGGGAAAAAAAATTTCTGCTGGTGCAGCCATTTTTTTTACTTTGAGTGGCTTCTTCATGCATGCAAATTTGTGAAAGAGTATGTAGGTGTGCAAAATTGGAAGTATTTGGATAAGTTGCATCCTGTAGGCAAGAATAAGGGTGAGGAAAGAATAATTTATAAACATCACTATTCATTCTAAGAAAGCTTTAGTAAGAGGAACTTGTTTTGTACAATTGATACGCTATATATCTGAGCCTAATACTGATTTAAAACAAACAAACAAACTCTTTTGGAAAGAGCTAATAAAGGGGATTGAGGATTAATTCCGGGACACCAGCTGAAGAAATTCTTACACATGTTTATTTGAGGCCTCCTGTGGTGAAAATATTATTTAATAATAATGATTGTAGACTGACATAGAAGGCTATATTGGAATTGGTGAATAAAGGTATCTTTGAGATTAATTTTAGTCATGCTTGTTCAGAAATCAATGTAAGTGATCCAATGTGATTTGCTGTCTTATGTTGGAACTTTCAGCAGGGAAAGTAGCCAAAGTTATTTGTAGCTAAATTAGCTAAAATAGCTAAATTTATACATAGTAACATAGTCTATTTTCTGTGGGGAAAATTAAGTTTGGTAAATACTAATTTAATCAGTTGTAAACAACATTCTAGTATATTTGACAGTTTCATAGCTTTTACAAAACCAGTCTCAAGCATAAACAGCTACTTTTTAGAGGAAAGGTACGTAGTTCTAGTAGTTTTAAATTGGACATAAAAAGGTAAAGGAGATCTTGCAGATTTTACTCTGCTAGTCGTTGCTGACTGTAAGGGGCAGTGTTCATGTGTGTGTGAAGGCTATTGAGCCAAGGCTGTCCGAAGACATTTCTGGGGTCATGTGGTCAGTATGACGTCATGGAGGCTGTTATCTCTATTTATGTACTCACATTTGCATACTTTTGAACTGCTACCAGTAGATTCACAGGAGCTGGGACGAAGGTAGGAGCTCAACCTATTGCATGGTACTCAGGTCTTGAACCTGGGCTACCGGCTTTCCAGACTATAAGCCCAGCATTTTAATCACTGAGCCACCACATCACCAGATCTATCATAGTGAAAAATGGAAGTAATAAATTACAATCTTCTACATGAAAACCTAACAAAATCTAAGTGAAATAAATTATCAATATATCTTCTTTTATCTGTTTCTAAAATGTATTAGAATATGAACAAATTTCAGTACTTTTGTCAATTTAAGTAAATAAGGAAAATTGCTACTGTCTTCTGATGTTTGCATTAAATTTTCTACAATATGAACATAAATAAATAATATAAATAAATGTATATTTATTGATACTTTGCACATACTGTTTATTTCCATGACTTTTAATGCTCTATTTTTGTATATCTGATAAAACCCCTTCAAATCTTGTCAAGTTTCTCTCAAAGAGCAAATATGTGGAGCAAAAATGAGCACTCAGCTTTTCCTTTTCTGGGGAAGTTCTGTTAGCTTTTTTTTAGCAAAGGTGTGTTAATCTGCCACTCTGCTACGAGAAGTAGATCTTTCAAATAGTTGAGGGCAAATGTTATGAGGTATTTTTTTTAAACTTTATCGAACATAGGTAATGTAAGTAATCTAGAACAGGGGTCCCCAACCTTGGCAACCTTAAGACTTGTGGACTTCAATTCCCAGAGTTCCTCAGCTTTACTGGCTGAGGAATTCTGGGAGTTGAAGTCCACAAGTCTTAAAGTTGCCAAGATTGGAGATCCCTGATCTAGAGCAGGGGTCACCAATCTTTTGGACTTCAGGGACCGCCCAACTCATAATTTTAAATCCCGTGGACCACTAATATGAATTTTTACTGATGGTGGCTTGCTGATGTTTTCCCAAGGTCTCTGCAGAAAGCAGCAGAGACCCTGGGAAAATCCCAAAAATTGTCTGCAGGAAAATTCCCCACCCCATTTTCCTACCGATCGATCATTCTTTATTTGGGATTGCAAGATACTGTCTCCAGCTCCATTCTCAGGGAGAGGGAGAGAGAGACAGACAAACAGACAGATAGACACTTTTGGCTTCATGCAAGGAAAGCAGCAGAAGCAGCGGAAGTCTTTCTTTCTCTCCCCCAAACTCTGCCAGAAATCAGTCTTTGTGAGAGTTGTCACACCGGCGCAGCCTCTTGGAGAAGGAGGACTTGCAAGGTCCCAAAGACCTGTTTCTGGTGGAGTTTGGAAGAGAGAAAAAAATACTTTTGCTGCTTTCCTTGCGTGCAGCCAAAAGCAGAAGAAGAAGCAGAAAGAAGCAGCCTGGTGACCAGGCCAGGCATGTGGGGCACATGGGGCAAGCTCCCCCCTCTGCCCTTCCCCCCTCCCCTCACTATCTCGTGTTGTTCGCAATGCAAGTGATGCAAGCCTTGCATTCCTGTGGGCTATGTGGGCGGCGTAGCCTTGTGTTCCCGCACAGCCTGGATTAATTGCTTTGGGGGGTACTTTGTGGGTGATATTTCTCTGAGGACCACCAAAATTTTCTTGTGGATCACCAGTGGTCCCCGGCCCACTGGTTGGTGACCACTGATCTAGAGTATTACAGTATGCCATTCAGAAGTTTTTCAAACTGAATTTTTTCTTAAGACATAACAAAACCCACATTAGTTGTTATGATTAAGAGAATTGTATCTTTAGAAACAAGAAACAAGCTGTACACTTAGTAGAAGTATTATTGTAATTTGAGTCTAGTTACTTGAAATATACTTTTGAAATGATTTGCCGCCTTCTCCTCCCCAACTAAAGGCATAGTCATTTTCAGCTCTGTGACTAGCAGTGAAAATGCAACAGCCAGCCCGGAAACCAAGAAGCTTTCCTGTGATTACACGAATGGAACATGTACAGGTAACAGATGGATTGTAATTCCTGATAATAGCGTTGATTTTCAATAATGGTGAGGAAGACATTCAACTGATTAATTGATGTAATTAAGGTGAAAGACTAGAAACTAAGAGACTGGGACTTCTAATTGCCCTTTGAGAATGGGGTGGTTGAGTGACTATGAATCCATCCTATTTGTTATGGGGGAAATAAGTAGAATTAGCACTATCTATGCCATCTTGAGTTATATAGAAAATGAAAGCAGGAGAGAAATCTAATAAATACATAATTTCCATTGTAATTACATGTAACAGTGCACAATGTTTTAGGAAACTGGCAATCATAATTAGTAAGCTTTTATTTTGCAATATGTTAATTATAAATATATCATGTTTTAATGATTCCTAAAAGAAATATATATGCATACATTCAGTTACTGACCGTCATTTGAATCTGTTTATTATGAAATTTATTTGCCTCTCATTTCCTGTCCAATTAATAATAATACCTTAATAAACAGAATCTACATTAAGATTATATTAATACAGTAGTGCAGTTTTTAACCCAACCCAAGACAGTTGTCAAGAATGGAAAATATCTGGATTTGGAAGAATTATCCTTGAGTCTGAAGGTGCAAATGCTTTTGAATTTTCAAAGGTGTCAGAGTAGATGTAACCCATGGGAAAAACAAAACAAATATAAAGTCGAATAGATCAAAGACATGTAATTATTGCCATGCTAGAGAAAGAAATAGGTTCATGTTCTATATATTTGCTTGCTGATGAGATCTCTAAGAACCAGTTCAGACTTTGCATAATGTAAGATCTAAATCTCTCTCAACTTTTGCCTTGCCTAATTTCTCATCGTTCAAAGTTTCACTAGGCTTATTTCCCATCTTGATAAATCTGTTTTATTTAACATCCATCAGTTGTTTCTAAATTGCTCTTGTTGTATCTTGTCAAGCTTCTTAATTGAATATAAAACCATTTCTCTCCCTTTCTTCTGCCCCGATTTTCTCTCTTCCAATTATTTATATATCATACTCTGCAGCTCGAACTCATCAGTTGTCTTTGCTGTAACAATCAATCACTAAGGTAGAATATCAGCATATAACCTCACTTTGCAAAAATGAAACCAGGAAAGCTAAGCTCAGAATGAATTAAGATTTGCAACAAGTGTCAAAAATAATAAGAAAAGATTATTTCAAAATATGAAAAATAAGAAAAAAGTCAAGTAAACAATTAGTCCACTAATGGGAGGAGATGGAAAGGAAGTGACAGAGAGCAGGGAGAAAGCAGAGCTACTTAATTCTTTCTTTGCATATGTCTACACACAAAAATACCCCAACCTACCAAAAACAGAACCATAAAAGATAGTCTAGGAATTCAAATTAAAATAGACAAAAAAAAATGATAAGAGAAGACTTGTCCACACTAGATGAGATTAAATCAACAGGACCTGCAGAGTTCTTCAAGAACTGGCAGTAGGGATTTTGGAACCAAAGATTCTGGAGAACCAGGGAATTATCAGAGGACTGGAAAATAGCTGATGTGGTTAAATTAAATTCCAAACCAATCAGCCTGACATCAATGCCTGGGAAAATCCTGGAAAAGATAATCAAGCAACAAATCTGAGAATATCTAGAGGCAAGCAAAGCTATAATCAGAAGCCAACATGGCTTTGTCAAAAACAGGTCATGCCAAACAAATCTTATTTCATTCTTGGACAAAGTGATTAAATTAATGGACCAGTGAAATGCAGTGGACTTAGTACATGTGGATTTCAGTAGGCTTTTGACAAAGTAGACCACGATCTACTTCTTGGTTAGCTAGAAAAAATATGCAAGAGAGAGCACTACCAGATGGATTTGTAATTGGCTGACCAACCATACTCAACATCTAGTCCTCAATAGAACTCATCTAAATAGAAGGAATCATGTGGAGGACAAGAGGAAGGCAATACCTCAGTGTTTAATGGAGCTACATCAGAGGTGGGATTCAGCCGATTCAGACTGGTTCAAGTGAACCGGTTGTTAAAATTCTGCCCAGTTTGATGAACCAGCTAATCCCACCACTGACTGGCCCTGCCCTTGCCTGTTTTTCAGATCATTTCCAGTTGTTTTCCAGGCTGTTTTGGACCATTTTGGGGAAGAAAACAGACCCCAAAATGGTCAAAAATGACCTGAAAAATGGACAAAAATGGGATGAAAAATGGCCCCAAATGGTCATTTTCTGGCTGTTTTCCAGATCATTTTCTGGGCCATTTGGGGGCCATTTTGGGGGCATTTCAGGCCATTTACCAGGCTGTTTTGGGTTATTTTCCAGTGAAAAGGGGCCCCAAAATGCCCCCCTCCCAAAAAACCCAGCCAAAAAGACCAAGCCAAAACCCAGCCAAAATGGCCTGGAAAATGACCCAAAACATGGCCTAGAAAATGGCCAAAATCAGGCCGAAAAATGAAGGAAGGAAGGAAGGGGTTAATCTAGCTTTAGCTTAGTCTCTTTCAGAATTGCCTGGACAGAAGTCTTGTCAATCCTTCTTCTTCTGCTATTTATTTATTATTTAGGGGTGCAAATGGGCCTTAATTGTAAATTGCTTCTGAGGATTCAATAGGATTTATTGGCTCTGCCACCTTAGGTGTGAAGCGTTGGCTGTTATGACACAATATATTGCTTTTTAATAAGCTCAGCCTCCAATGTCTTACTTTCCTAGGCAATGGGAGCAGAATGCTTTGCTGGTCTCTTCCCATCCTTTCACTGAGGGGGCGGGGATTTGTACCAGAAAATTGAGGGTTGGTTAACTCTTTCATTTCTGGAAGTGTTGCATATAGGTCCAAGTCCTGGGGAAAGAGAGAGTGGCTGGAAGACAGGGCTGGGTGTGATGAGTGACAGTGAGTTGCCCACACCCACCCAGTCACATGATCACCCAGCTACACCTACCCAACCCATGCAAGTCATTAGGGCAGAGAACCGGTTGTTAAATTATTTGAATCCCTTCACTGAGCTACCTCTACATGGAGGAAAGTAAGCAATGGGTATCCAAAGGGTCTGTCTTTGACTCAGGACTCTTCAGTTCATCTTCATAAATGATTTAGAGACGGAATAGAAGAAGGACTCATCAGATTTCAGATAACACCAAACTGGGAAGAATAGTCAACAGGCTCAAATATAGGCTCATGATCCAGATGGATCTCGGCAGACTTGAATGCTGGCAAAATGACAAAATGAAATACATTTCAGAGAAAAGTAACATTTCACACTTAGACAAGAAAAACCAAATGTACAAGTACAGATCAAGTGAAACCTGGCTCAATACAATAACTCTGGCGGAATCTTGGAGTTCTGGTAAACAATCTCTTAAATATGAGCCAAGAATGTGTTGCAGCCACCCAAAAAGCCAATGCAATCTTAGGTGGTATTAACAGAAAATCAAGATCACATGAAATGTTAATACTACTTTATAAGGCCTTAGTAAGACTAGACTGAAAACTGCATCCAGTTTTGCTCATTACAATATAAAAATATGTTGAGACTAGAAAGAATGCAGAAAAGAGCAACAAATATGATTAGGGAGTTGGAGATTAAAACATATAAAGAACAGTTGCAGGAATTGTGTATGTTTACTCTAATGAAAAGAAGGACTAATGATGATGATGTGATAATATTGTTTCAATATTTGAGCTGCTACAAAGAAAATAGGATCATCCAATTCTTCAAAGCATTAGAAGGGAGACAAGAAGCAAAGGTTGGAAATTAATAAGGGAGAAAGTAATGACAATGACACTGAGAATAATAAACCAGTGGAATGTCTTATCTTCAAAAGTTGTTTCACTACTGGAGGCTTTTAAAAAGTAACTGGACATCCATTTGTCTGAAATGGTATAGGATCACCTGCTTGAGCAGGGGGTTGGACTAGAAGACCTCCAAGGTCCCTTTCAACCTTGTTGTTCTATTGTATTCAGTGGTGGGATTCAAATTTTTTTATTACCGGTTCTGTGGGTATGGCTTGGTGGATATGGCTTGGTGGGCATGGCAGGGGTAGGATACTGTAAAATCTGCATTCCCACCCCACTCCAGGGGAAGGATACTGTAAAATCTCCATTCCCTCAATACCCCACTAACCAGCTTTCCAGCTCCATTCTCCTGTGTAGGGCAACAAAAGAAGATCCAGCCAATCAGCTGGGACTCAGGAGGCAGGGAATAGATGGGGGCAGGGCTAGTCAGAGGTGGTATTTGCCAGACTATTCAAAATTTCCTCTATCGGTTTTCCAAACTACTCAAAATTTCTGCTGCTGGTTCTCCGGAACTGGTCAGAATGTGCTGAATACCACCTCTGATTGTATTGCAGTTAAACGAAATTAAAGGAACACTAAGTTACTTCACAGCTATAAGTCATCACGGCTGCATCATTATTCCAGTAATGGATCACAAAATTGTAGGGAAGATAGAGAGCAATGTTGGCAACAAACTGTTGTACTTGATGGGATTTTCATTTGATTCAACACATTTTTAATTTTTTTAAAACTTATTTCTAGCAGATATGCATTTGTTATTTATTTATTGCTCCTGAAAACCCTATGTGCTATCTTTGAATTGGACACAGAATTGATTGAAGACCTATGTGGAATTTTCCACTCAAAATGATATTCAAAGAATTAAGAAATACGATTACTGAAAACATTTTTCAAAATGAGGAAACTATGAAAAATAGCACAGCAGGAAAAAGTTAGTCACAAGTAATCCGGTGAACAAGTATTTTAAGTAGAACCTAATATATTATATACTATATTTATATAGTTATTTCCTTATTTCTAGATTTGAGATTGAGTGGGCATTTTTCCGAATGTCCTGAGGAGTACGAGTACTTCTGTGTCAAGGGAAGATGCCGCTATGTTGTTGCAGTACAAACTCCATCCTGCATGTAGGTTCCAAAACCAGACAAGCCTTTTCCCAAGAGTTAAACCTGAGCATGACTTCAATGGCCAAATATCTCCAAATATGCTCAGGCCAAATATGTATTTGTTTGAATCTGTTATCTACTATTTTTCCTCCACTCTTGCTCTCAGCACTGGCTCTCCACAGGGCTGTGTGCTGAGCCCCCTTTTGTATTCACTCTACACCCACGACTAGACCCCCTCTTGTCCCACTAACTCTATAATAAAATTTGCAGATGACACCACGCTGGTGGGACTCATATCAGGAGGAGACGAGACGGCCTATAGGTCAGAGGTTCTCAGACTGGTCTTGTGGTGCAAGAGTCATAACCTCACTCTGAACATCAAAAAGACCAAAGAATAGATTATAGACTTCAGAAGATGCAAAGCAGACCCTCTCCCACTATATATCAATGGAGACTGTGTGGAAAGAGTTCATAGTTTTAAATTTCTAAGAACTCGTATTTCCAACAAACACTATCACATTCAGGTGATATTTCCCTGAATGCATTTCCTAGATCAGGAATTCCATTGGCAGTTTTCAAGCCCTAAGATTCATCTGCATGTGCAGTTTGTTTGCAGATCTATCCTAGGTTTCCCAATCTGTACCTTTCAACTGTGTCACATTATGGTTCTCATAATCACCAGTTGGCATGGCTAGTGATGGAGTTGTGATCTAAGTCATCTAGAAGGAACCAGGCTGGGAAAGATTGCGTTAGTCACAAATGTGTACTGATGTGGGATAGGTGCTAGTTTGCAGAAATATACTTTAGTCCTGAAGGAAACAAGAAAACTGATTTGCAAAACATTTTTTTCTATATTTCTTACAGCTGTGAGAAAGGCTACACTGGGGAAAGATGTGAGCGGTTGGACTTATTTTATCTAAGAGGAGATCAGAGTCAAGTTGTGGTGGTTTCTTTGATAGTTGTTATGGTAATGCTTATCATCCTGATTGCATATATCTGCACTTGCACTCAGTGAGTATGCCCAAATGAAAGTTTGGCTTCTATATGTATTTTCATGAAATGACAAAGGTTAAGTTTAGCAATTACAACTTTTGGAAGTTTCTAATACTATATAAAACGCACATGTGCATGTGTTCCCACACGCTTGCATAATATATACGAAGAAAATAAAACTGAATTTACTATTCCTCATTGAGGTAACATTTCTTCCTTAATTCTAGTTATGTTGATACAATATATTCTCCAATATTGTTCCTTTATATAAAGCTGTAGAAAAGCTTTTTTTTTTTTAGTGGGTTAGATACTTTTAGATATACTTTTGTTACACTATTGCTCCAAATAAATAATAAATTCCATGTAATTCTTTTTAATATAATAAATAGGCAGAGAAATAAAACAGAAGACTAGGGATGACATGATAGCAGTGTTCCAATATCTCAGGGGCTGCGACAAAGAGGAGGGAGTCAGGCTATTCTCCCAAGCACATCGAAGGCAGGACAAGAAGCAATGGGTGGAAACTAATCAAGGAGAGAAGCAACCTAGGACTAAGGAGAAATTTCTTGACAATTAATCATTGAACAACTTGCCTCCAGAAGTTGAGAATGCTCCAACACTGGAAGTTTTTAAAGAAGAGATTGGATAAAATTTATCTGAAATGGTATAGGGTTTCCTGCCTAAGCAAGGGGTTGGACTAGAAGACCTCCAAGATCCCTTCCAACTCTATTATGTTCTGTTCTGTTCTATGTAACTTAGGTAGCATATTCCTGTTGTTCAGTTGCTAAGTCCTGTTTGACTCTACCAAGCCCATGGGCCATAGCATGCCAGGTCCCCTGGTTTTCCATCATCACGCTGCCCAAACTCGTGCCCACAATGTTAATCATATTATCTAACCATCTGATCCTTTGCTGTCCCTTCTCCTTTTGATTTCAATCTTTCCCAGCATCAAGTTTTTTCACTGAGTCCTCTCTTCTCATTTGATGCCAAAGTATCTGAGCTTCAGCTTTTTCAATAGCGATATTATACTACTAACTTACATTCTGTTATGGATAATCCATAATATCTGGATTAACCCATGTAGAATTTTGGACCAGAAGCCTTTGATCTTGCCTAGGATTACCATATGTATGTATGTATGTATATATGTATATATTTTATATATGTATATAATTTTTATAGCTAAAATATGTTACAGATTATCCTTTTTATAATTTTGATTTGGATTTATCAGTATATACTGATTCTTGATTTTTGGTTTTAATTATTAGTCTCAGCTTATCAGCTGCAAATCTGGTAGCCTTTTTTCTGAACCTGTGATAGACAATCTCTGTAATGGCATATAATGACATCTCTAATAATCTTCATGACAACTCTAATATTCCTCAGTGTCGGTCATATTGGCTCAGGCTATTAGAAATTATGGATCAGCAATATTTGAAGGGGAAGGGATTCCCTAGCTCATTCTAAGTTCTTATCCAAGCTGTTTATAAAATTATTAAAGAGCAGAAAATCTAGAAACAACACCTGTGGCACTCCATTTAAGAAACCTCTCCAGTTAATACAGTCAATGAACATTCAATGAACATTCATTCATTCACTGGAGATACTGGTTTCGTGAGCTGAAAATTAACAAAAATACAAGACTATTTTTCATTATTACTCTTTTTAAATATATAAAGACTTGACAGTAGATAGGGTCATGTGTACAGTCCTTTCCATGTTCCCTCTGACCTCCATTGGATGGCTAGTAGAGCTTCTGCTTATCTGAAGACAAGAACAGGGCTTCAGAGTTGAATGAAGCAGGTCACAGATCACATCGCTGCATTTGAGTTGACCTGAACGCAAATGTTGCTCTGCTTTGATTTTAGTTGGAGATAACATTCTCCTTCAACATAGACATACACTTGTAATACTTACTTAGTTGTATTGGAAATCAATTGTTTACAAAATATTGGTTAGACTAAATAATTTGTGATCATAGCTAACAAATTTGTATTATGAATTTGTAACTCATAGACTTAATTTTTTACTTCCTTTCAAAGTTATTGTCGGAAAAAACGTAGAAAGAGGAAACAGGAGGAATCCGGGACTTGTGATAATCAGCAGCCAATGAAAACTGATGATATACATGAGATGGATATTGAATTAAGGTAAAGAAGGTTCTGAAACTTTACATGCTGGAAATGTGAAAATGAGGGATAATTTATTTTATTTCCCAAATTAATTATATTATTTTTATTTGAATTCATAATATTTTCTTTAATATAAGTTTGTTTTAGTTTAAAGGATTACTATACTGAATGATACTTATCAAATGAATGTTTTAATGGTAATGTAATGAGAAAGCAATATTTCTCTTTGTGAACCGGCAAATCATAATTAACTGATTGTTTTCACTGGTATCTTACTGACATAATGGCTATAATCTCCTTTTTTACTAGCCAATACTGATGGAAATGTAATCAGGACATGACTTCATTTTGTTTCTTAAGATATTTTTCTAGATTGAGGGTTTCTTTATTCCTAAATATTATTTTCTTTCACATAGGAGAAAGCAAATTATCCCACACCAAATGGATTATGTTTATTTACATTACATACATATGTTCCATTGAGAAAGTACACAGGAAAATTAAATGAGAAAATGAGGAATATTTTGTTGTTATGATGGTAGAAAAAAGCCCCTTCACAAAGAGTATAGCAGGGTCATTTCAATTTCAGTATTCAGGAAGATCATATAAAGAGAAACCTGCCTGGCCTGCACTGCCTCTCCCTTTTGTGAACCATAGCAAGGGATTTTGCACATATGCCCTCTGCTCAGCTTGATTTGTAAATGAAAGCAATGGAGAAGTTATTCTTCCAATACATGCAAAAGTTCTGGAAAAGTGAGTAGTCAAAGAGGATGTAAAAGAAAACAGACCCACCCCTTGACAGACACTTAAAAAAAGAAACATGTGGATGATAGTATCATATTCACCCCAAATTCACGTGAATTCACTTTGCTATCTGTTTGTGACTTTTTCTTCATCAGAGGGTGAAAAAAAAGAGTAGTTCTTATGAGCCCAATGATTTGCTGAAAAACTACACTATTGTGCTTTCACTTTTTTGCGATAGGATAATTTTCAGAAATCTTTTCATCTTATCATATATTATATTGCACCAGAATGATGAGAAATAAGTCTGTAGTTCTCTGTATGCTTAACCCATAATAAGCAACTGCAAAGATCAGAGGTATTTACATCTGATGAGTATCTGAACTACACAATAATAATAATAATAACTGCTTTCTTTCTTAACTCTACAGGTAAACAAAAGTGCCTGCTGGCAAATTCCAAAGACTTGTGCCCTTTTCCTTTTGAAGGCTTCCCTGAGGACTAGTGATATGAAAATAAATAAGGAAAAATAAACATGGGTATATAACTTCAGTCACTGATGTGATATCTGCCAAAATCTATTATTAATATGAGAATAGTAGTGATAATATTGGGAATCCTGGAATTTTCTTATATGTCTGAAAGATTTTAGAAGCATAGTATTTGAATTTAACATTCTTCAGTTTGTCAATCTGAAAAGGAACTTGGTGTTTTATCTTCAGTAAAAACAGATAAAATGTCTAGTAGTATAGCGTATTCTAGAGTAACTAAAATAGGCACTTGGGCAGTTATGTTTAGTTAAAGTTTCAGTAATAGCTATACTTTTATCAATAGAAAAAATATCAATAACTCCGAGTTGAACCGTGGAGTCCCTGGTCAGGGGTGAGATTCTACCAGTTTGCACCTATTCGCTAGAACTGGTTGTTAACATTCTAAGCAGTTCAGAGAACTGGTTATTAGAAGAAATTACTGGCCTAATCCTGTAAGGAAGGCAGGAAGGAAACATTCTGGTGTTGCTTACAGAAACTGCCTCTCCGTTAACCCTTATTACATTCTTGGCAGGACTAGACTTCCTGTCTCTGGAACTTCTCTGGAGTTTTTCCCCCTACTTTGCTGGTACTTTGCTGGTACTTTGCTTGAGTGACCATTCAGAGTTACAATGGCACTGAAAAAAGTGACTTATGACCATTTTTCACACTTACGACTGTTGCAGCATCCCCACAGTCATAAGAGGCCAGGGGAGGAGATGCATGCCTCGATGTGAGTGATATTGAGTTGGCCCCAGCCAGCCAATTACATGACCACCAAGCCATGTCCACCCAGTCACATGACCACCAAGCCATGCCCACCAACTAAGCCACACCCACAGAACCAGTTGTTAAAAATTTGAATCCCACCCCTGTCCCTGGTGTTCTCTGAGCTTGGTTGTTTGCTTGCAGGTAATATTTTCAGCACTAGAAGAGAATGAGCTTTGCTTTCTGTTTATATCCAGTAATTTGCCCTATTGGTGTTGGTAGGCTACTGAATGTATATAAATAGAAAGTAAATTCTACTCCCTTGTAGCGATTAAGATGTTACATATTCAGATAACAAATGTCTGCAAACAAGCTCAGAGAGCACCAAGGATTCCACAGCTGTAATTTAAATTGGTGATTTCATGTTTTATATGGCGTTTTTGAACTACCTATTTTCTTTTACCTTTAGCTTTGCTGCTATCTCCACTGAGAGGTGGAATATAACCATATTAATATGGCTTTGCAAAATTTCACTGTTCTGAGTCTATGCTTTAGATTGGATTTAGAAAGGCATCATACATGTGAAGTCATACATAGCTTGTTGGTATATTGGTTGCACATAATGTAATTTACTCTCCATATCACCCTCTAAAGGTCTAGGTCTGTGATGGCGAACCTATGGCATGCATGCCGCAGGTGGCACACACAGCCCTGTCTGTAGGCACGCTTTCATATTGGCCTGCCACTGGGCCTCTTTCTTGTACTGCACTTTCTTGGCTGCACTATAAGCAAAGACTCCAGAGCAGGGTTGTCAAACTTGTAGCATCACGTCGGGCATCAGACTTTGCATTGGGGTCACTGACAGCATATACAATAGGACCTTGGAGGTCAGGCTGCTGTCAACTAATCGTTTTGGCTCTTGATGTCAGACCTGATCTGATGTCCTGGAGTTGCACAATGTGATTTCCAAATGCCTTTCAAAATGTAATTGTTCATGTACATGGTGCAAATCTTATTACAAATATAAATATTATATTTATATAATATATAAATTATGGCATCTTGTTGTATATGATGCTTCAATATGTGTCATATCTTTCAATATATGAAGGGATGGGAGTCTTTATTATTTTTTATGAAACATATCACTCTTCCACAGCACTTAAGAGAAGAAACTTAGATTGTGTTCAGCAATATGAAAGGAATGATAAATCTTACAAGTTATTAAGAAAGCCTAACCTGAATGAATTGTATCTGTAAACTATACTTTATAATTGTAGTTTGATGTCTACCAAATTTGGGGTGACTGTCTTACAATGTTAAGAAGATATATTTATGTAGTTTATCTGTAGACAATAATGAGACCAAATCCTAAATATTACTAGTATTCTTTATCATGATGTCTATGATTCACACATATCGGTTATCAGCTATATTCAGAACTTCCTAGAACTTATAGAATTGTATGATGTTGGTGGCTTCTGGTGAAGGTGGCTGACTAACCAATCTGGGGAAAAAGCTCCATGAAAGGGAGTTTTCTCTGGATGAAAGCATTTTAAATTTACTAACAAGGAAACTATGTTCCCCACATTTACAGGACTCTCCTGGACTAGGAAGAGTCCTGGAATCATCCCACAAGATCCTCCATACAATAGCTGTCGGCAGAAGATTTGGGGAATTGTGCTTCAGAGCAGTCAGTGAGTCATTCAGCTGGGGGCAGGTCTGTTTTCAACTTTGCTGTTGAAAAAGCAGCTGTTTTGGAATTTATTTTTCAAATGGGCAATAAATCACGGCTTTCTTAAAAACTTTATTAGATTATTATCTTTAATAAGGTAAAAGAGACTCTTTTCAGTCAAAGCCTGTTACTCCTTCTTGAAAATCTGCACCATTTTTGAGACATCCTTATTGCTGAATGACAAGGAAGAGGGCAGCTGGTGATGAACTAAAATAAGGAAATGTGGAGTGCATTTATTTTAACTTTGATGGAGAAACATAAGGATCTTAAAGTTGTGGTTTTATTTTGTCATTTATATGAATCTGTTACTCTTACTTGATGTTGGTATTAACATCTCTAACTTTGGACTATTTGTTGTTGGTTATAATCTTCTGATTTTAATGAATTCTGATTGGCCAGGAAATACCATTTGTTTTGTAAAAGTCTATTCTTTAATTATAAAATGGAGCTAAAGAATTGAAGATGAAGAAATATTAAATGCATCAGATTGCCAAAGTTATATTCAAGAAGAGTTTAAATTAAGAAAAAATCAGTTTATAGGTCAATTATGTTCTAAAGAGGAGCAAGAAAAACGAATTACTCAAATAATTAGAAGAATGTTGAATAATCCAGAGATGCAATTATTTGCAGAAAGTTAACCAAACCACAAAGGATATTCCACAAGTATTTAACAACGCAAAGGACATAACTGTAATTTTAGAATACAAATCTTATACCAAACAATTATACCAATTATAGATGGTTTAAATGCAAGCTTTCCAGCAAAATGAAAGAAAATTCTTTCAATTAAATCAACAATCCACAAGAGAAGAAGTTTAGGACTTTTTCTTTATGGATACTAATAAGTTAAGAATCTCCTGAGCAAAAGAGAAATTTATATTTGTTTGATAGACATTCCAGATTTTTTTTTAAATTTATGAGGACATGTTGGAAAGAGTGACTTAATGAGCTAACTGGAGTAAGGATGGAGTAAAAACTCCATGTAACTGAAAGAAAGTTCCAATGTATGATTCCATGTTTATAAAATGAATTTGTTTTTCTTATATGTACTGCTTGGGTAGTTCCTAAAGTTAGTTAACTTTTATTGAAAGGGAATTTGAATGTAACTATGTTAAGAGGAAGTTTAAAAAAGGAACTATTAGAATTTGTTAACTTTAGAAATGTTTTAAAAGAAATATTTGGAGTTTTAAAATGGATATAAAATAAGTTTTCCCTATAAGGTTAAAGAAATTGAAAGAATATAGTGAATTTTATTAATATAAATGAAGATAAACTACAAAGATTAATAAGCATACACACACACACACGCACACACACACACACACCTATATATACATCCATACATCTCTCTCTCTCTCTCTCCCTCCCCCCCCCTCTCTATATATGGATCTTTGGTTATTCGGGTTTTCTCCCGTGTAAAATTGGAAGTATTTTGGCGACGTTTCAATGAAATCTCATTCGTCATCTTCAGGCTTGTGTCTTCGGCTTTGTGCTTCTTGGAGTAATGTGAGCTTGCAGCTGCTTCTTCCTTTTAACTGCCAGTGGGAGTTTGACTTGACTGGGTGGGGACTTGGCTGTGTTCTGATTGGGTGGGGGTGTGTTCTTATTGGTTGGGGGCCTGGCTGTGATCTGATTGGTTGGAGGGTTGGCTGTGTTCTGATTGGCTGGGGGTGTGTTCTGTTCAGATGGGGGCTTGGTTGTGCTCAGGTTAGTCTTAGTTGTCGGGGGATTTGAGCTGGTGAGCTGTGATCCTGTTGTTTGGTTCACATTCGTGGTCATGCCACATCTTCACGTTGGGCGTCTGTTCGCTTCATGTATGGGTCGGCGGGGTTTGAAGTGGGTAGTGATGCAGCTGCGGTATGGCTTCTGGTCCGTGGTCGTGTCTCATCATCTGTGTGGGTGTGAATCTGCTTTCTACGTGGAAGTGTGGTGGTAGCATCAAGAAGCACAAAGCCGAAGACACAAGCCTGAAGATGACAAATGAGATTTCGAAACGTTGC
The DNA here is from genome assembly GCF_900518735.1 of Pseudonaja textilis. The sequence goes on from NW_020769401.1 coordinate 512,938, forward strand.
CAAAATACTTCAAATTTTACGTGGGAGAAAACCCAAATAACCAAAGATCCACATACAAATACCCGCGAAAACCTCAGAAAACAAATATATATATATATATGGGTGTGTGTGTGTGTGTGTGTGTTTTCTTAAATTTTCACCGGTACTCACATGTATGTTATTCAGCTTTGTTTGGGTACTTATTCTTCTATTGGTCTGTCCAATGTATGTGGCCAGGCATGATGCACAGGGGACTTCATATATGCCTTGGTTTTCCAGGTCAATTTTATCTTTGGGGTTTCTAAGGATAGCTGCTATTTTTCTGTCTGCTTTGAAGGCAGTCTTGATGTGATGCCTGTGTAGTATCTTACTGATTTTATCAGTAGTACCTCTTTTGTAGGGCAGGACAGCTGTTCATCTTCTAGGTCTCCATTATGTTTCAGTGTGTTTTTGTGGATCAAAAATGCAGTAAAAAGGCTGGAACACACTTCCTCACTAGTCCAACACATGAAAGCCATAGGTCATAGCATCAACTTCAATGGCACCAAACCCTAGCCACTATAGAAAACCCCAACCACAGAATTATCAGAGAAGCCATAGATTGAAAAAAGACCTGAAAGCATGAATAGAAGAGATGATTCCACCAGACTGTCAATTATTTGGAAGCCTGCACTCACAAACAAAAAAATCTCCACACCACAAACCAGGCAAACACCTGGGCACAAACAGATCCCCCTTGATACCTCCAGCTCAAACACACCCCAACCAGGCACCCAGATGAAACCTAGCTTCCTAACAACTGATAGCTGTCCATTTACTCGGAGCCAAGCTGCACTAAAAGCCTCCAATACAGGAACACAATGTTGCCAGCCAATCAAGACACAAAAAACCCACAAAACAGACAGAAGATATTAGAAACACCAGTCAAGCAGAACACAGCAAACTTCAAGACCAATAAACACAGACCAAGACTCCCAACCAATCAGGATGAAGAAAAAACCATTCTGGCACAGCAGTAGGCTAGCCCCAAATTTAAAACTGAAACAACTGTAAAAGTCTGACTCACAGACGAACACAGTACAGAACCCTGATGATGGCAGATGAGATTCTGCTGAAACGTTGCTACAACTTTAAAAGCACAACTATAATGACGTGGGAAAATACCCAGACAAAACCGAATACCACACACACACACACACACACACACACACACACACACACACACACTTTTCACAATAAGGGAAAAAAAGAAAGAAATATGGATTGGTTAAGATTGTGATGTAAATTATTTCAAACAAATAAAATGTATTTGGTCCTGTTTCTATTGAGATGCTGTTTCTGGTTTATTATGCTCTATATGGGGAAAATGATATTTAGAATTTTAGTAAAAATGTACTAAATTTAGATTGTGTAAATTATAGAATTGTAATAATTATACTAATAATTATAATTTCAATCTTACATTATCTATAACTGTATTAGTATTAGTATGGAAAGAGGCAGAGGCAGCTTTTCATTTTTTCTTTTCTTTATTTTTCTTACAATTTGCAAACCCCCTTTTTTCTTAATTCTTATATTTCAATTTCATTTATATTATAATAAACTTCAATAAATCACTTTAAAAAAGGATTGCAAGGTATCTAAATCCAGAAGAGCGGAGATGCGATGCATGTAAAGGGCTCTTTTGAAGATCATTGCCATTCCATGGCCCAGCATTCGGGAGAATTATGTGAATTTTGACTTTTATAAAGGAAGAAATTGGGTATATAATTTCTTGCAATATAGCTTGGCAATGAAAGAAATGTATCAGCCATTTTCATATACACTACAAGGAAGAATTCACATCATTCATTTAGAGCAGGAGTGTCAAACTTGCGTCGTCATGGCAGTTTCATGTGACGTATTGGGACTTTTTTCCGCTTTGCTAATCCAGGTGGGGGTGTGGCCAGCATGTAATGCATCCAGCCCGGGTGGGGGGGTGAGTTTGACAGCCCTGATTTAGAGGCTGGGGCATTATAGAAGCAGAACTTGCTAAATGACGTGATAGTTCAGCATGGGTGATCTATAAATAAAGATAAATACAGAAATGGAAGGAAAACTGGGAAAGATATATTGGAGGCAGAGAAATGAAATAAAAAACTCTTGGGGCTGTTGAGAAATGAAATAATAAGATACACAGTTGATTAATGTCTACATTTTACTACGAAATGATGTGTGTAGGGAACCAATATATACTAATATACTTCCTGTAAATTTACATGTGTGAGCAATCTTTCCTTCTACAATATAATAATCTTGGGTAAGAGGCCAAGCTATCCTTGTTTCTGGTTTTTATTACAGAATTTTTCTGCCATTGGCTATTTTAAAACTCATCGGAGGTATTCCTATTTACTTCCTTAATATTACCACCAGATTTATGGAAAAGACTTGAGCTTCTATTTGGCTCAGTTTAAATCTCCAAAATAAAGTGAACATGTAATGTAATGCAATGCAACAAAGCATGGCACAATATAATATGTTATATATATTATGAGAGCCAGTTTGGTTACTGGTGAAGGCACCTGGCTAGAAATTGGGAGACCACAAGTCCTAATGTTTAGGCACAAAGCCAGCTGGATTACCTTGGGCTATCACTTTCTCTTAACCATAGGAAGAACAAAATGGCAAACTAATTCTGAAAAACCTTGCCAAGAAAACTGCAGGGATTTATTTCTCTGAAAACTGCACGTGATTGAACAGAAGAAAAATATTACCGGTATGCCAAATAAATGTTTAAAAATCAATGTAATATTTTTGGTGAAAGAATTGGGGTAATTAGAATATGTTCATACTTTTGTGATAAACAGTGGCCCTTTGGGAGAATAAACATCTTCAAATTTTATATTCAAATACTATTCAGCAAACTGAAAAAAACAACTTTCCTTTGTTATAAACTCATGATATAGTAGTAAAAATTTAATGTAGTTTACATAGTATTCTTAAAAATTACTAGATAACCTATTAACTACGTTGACAATATCTACAAAATGATAGAGCAGAATTTATTTTTTTCTGGATTTGTCAGTAATCTGTATAATTGTCTGTGATTTTTAATAATTTTTTTCTAAAAAAATTGTGAAGCATCAGTAGACTTAAGCTTTTCATAATTTAGAAGGAACTCTGGGCCTTCAAAGAGCTGTGTCTGTGGCCAATATATTCAATTCTGATTGGAAAAATCCTTAGTATAACTAAAGAAGGGGATCCAATGGAATCCTCTTATGCACTTTACATTACAAATTTAGCATTAACGTTTCCATCAACTTTATCTTTATCCCAGCAATCCACAAGCCTGAAGGTGACAGGCAATGAGATCACGTTCTTGCCAACCAGCTCAGCCAGCCATAGCAGAACAGACATCATGAATAGAAACTGCATGTGTTGATGACGGCAATAAGTTGTATAGAGAGGTTAGTTTAGTCTTGTTATGGGACAACAACCAATTCCCCATATTGAGCAACAATAATAGAAGAGTATTTTGGTGAAGATCTCTGTTTCTCTTGAAACAGATTCCTAGTTTATACATTTTTACCCATTCTACAATCTTCAATGGTGAAGATCAGTAGAGATCTGTCCAACTACATTTTTTCACATCTTGATAGCTTGATAGCCAAATTAACATACTCTCTATGCATCAGGAGAAGCCCTTTGACAGGATTGTAGGTATGTTTTGATTACAATTTCCCAGACTGGTAATTATGTCAGAATCAACTGCAATCTAGCATCAAAGATGACAAGTATACCACAGATGTCTATTAAGTCATGGGAAAAGAATGAGCATAAGAAAGAACTGCATTCTAATATTGTCAGCCCCTCTGTGAAGATAAGACAATGAGATCACCTCCACAGGAATGTCAAAACTACTTTAATTGAGATTGGCTGTAATAACGCAATCTTGCAAATCTGATTGTACTGTACATCTTCCCCCTTCTTATACTTAGTGAACTAAGAATCATATCTTCATTGAGGATTCAAAGTATTTTACCCACATTGCCTGAGCAACAGATAATCTTCCTTCCTCTGTATGCAGAAGAAAAGGCAATGAATTTCATTCCAATATAATACAACAGCATTTTGGTACATGTTGTTAATTGGTTCTGGGAGGCGTGACAAGTACTGAAAACGAATACCACGAAATACTGGTCATGTATTGCTTTTTGGTAGTCTATATGCATCAAAATGCCATGATATCCATTCTAATAAGCCCTATCAAGTAGCCTGACAGCTACTTACTAATCTGAACCACTGAGAGGGCTCAATACAGAGCTTAATTCCTTCTGCTTTATTGCTCAGATTTTGATTTCATAATCCCTCTGGGACAAATTAAAGAAGGTTTGGTTTCTCAGAAGTCAAAATCCTTAGATAACATAATCCAAAAATAGCTCAATCCTTTGCAATATTAGGTTCTTCATATTTTGGGTTTCCTCCTGGATCGAGCTTAGAGCTCACTTTAATAAAGGTATACTCTGCAGTAATCTCTTCCTTTTCTCTTTGATTAGAAGATATTTCTTTGTTCTCTAGCTGAGTGATAAAGCATTTCAGTAAAAGTGTAATACATCTCTGTCTTCCAATATTGCTTCCACTTTTCATCAGAAGCCTTTTGGACTCACAAATGATGATTCTTATTTGATTTAATGGTGCAGTAAACAGTTTATGTTTCTCAAGATGGTAAATTCAGTCAAGGTTTTGCATATGTATAAAATTAGAACTTCCCAAAACCAAAAGCTTCTAAAAGATCAGCAAGGAAAAGAATCAGATGATAAAGTAATCCTTTCAGGAAAAGGATTTGACCATCAGGACTTGCTATTCTAGTAGCTTTACCAAGCTAAATTTCTTCCTTAAATACCAGCAGTTTCCAACCCTGCCCAAACACAGCTGATTTTGATCAGGTATGGCTGAACCTGCCTATGCATCTATGCGATACTGCTCTTTCCTGAGACAACTTACCAGATTTTCTCAGGGCTGGGTGGAGAAGGCTTCTGCATTTGTTGGCTCCAAATCATGGGGCTGATTGGTGGCTCAGAATCATTGCCACATAGGTTCTGCTTCTGAGACTGCCTTCTTGTTAGGTTCTTCCCCATTTGAGAGGATTATTGAAACTGAAATACGGCACACCCAAATTTTGCTCCTACTATCAAGGGTAATTGTTTTAAGTTGGGAACTGCATAACTTCTTACTTTCATTGTTTATAAGGATAAAGTACTGCTTTATTTATATTTCCTGCCTTTTCTTTCTAAAGAAACATTACCTCATCCTTTGGATGACTTTCACACTCTTTCACACCTGGACAGTACAATCAGTTTTGCTTGGAACATTGTGTAGCTCTGGCCTTCTAAAGGTCATCTCAGGGGCATTATCTTTTACTTCAGTGTTTCTTAAATGGAAATTATCATGTTTTACTCTCAACTATGCTCTTTCTGATATACTCATTTCACAAGATAGCTACTTTCCTCCAAGATTTTCAGTTCAGGAGTTCTGCTGACTGGCCATATGATCTCTACCTTTACCTAGCACTTTATGCTGGATTTGTGTTTGCAGAAAATGGCATCTTTTGGAAGGACCATCTTCTCTCCTCAAAGACAGGCAAACAAATCGAATTCAGATAAAATGTTTCCTACTTATGGATGTATTAACAATGAATAATTGGTTATTCCGTGCCCACAATTGTTGGTATGGTTTTATGTGAATTCATAGAATACTCTGTCTTGCTTAGTCTCGGGTGACATTGCTTTTGATTTGTTATGTCATTCTTAGGAATGAAAGGAATTGAGTGGGATTCATTCCAAGTTAGGTGGTAAGATGAGCGGATTCATAATGAACAATTTTGTGAAGTCTAGACAATTCTGAATGGGACCCTGCACACATACATAACTCATGTATTTAGATTTTTAGATGACTACTCAAAGAACTGCAGATATAAGTATATAACTAGTTGTTTGACTTTCCCCACCTGGATAATTAGGGGAAAAACTTTACATGATATATAGCATAAAAATTATACTTCAAAAAGTACAAAACATCTTAGAATTTTTCCATTTCATTTTTTTCAATCAAATGGAAGATACTGTTTGATGTTTTTGACCATCAAACATCAAAAACAGGAATTTTGAAATCACCAACAATGGGGGCGTGGATTGTATTCTACAGCATAAATGGGTCAATTCTCTGAGGAAACAGAACACCATGAAATTGTTGTGCCAGTAAAAAGTTATATACATATCAATCTGTGAACAATCTTATTTCCTTTACAGGGAAATTTTTTACAGATATTATATATATTATATATGTATTAAGAAGTGTAGTTTGTAGTTAACAGCAATCAATAAATTCAGTGATATTTGAATTAACTCAATTTTCTTGTTTTGTTTTAGTAATCACTAAACTGGCACTAGCAATTGCATTATTACTTTGGTCATTTGTTACAATTAATTATTTTTGACTGTAGTAAAATCAAATAATCCTTATTAAAATTTATTTTAAAATACATTATAGGAAAAGAGTCATGTTAGTCTACGATAGCAAAAAAAAAATCAGGAGTCTGTTCCTTTTCCAACTAACATTATTAAAAATGTGAGTTTCAATGACTTAATCAGATTTAGAACACAGCAATAGTTGATGTTGTGCCACATGGTGGGGCTATATTATTAAATGTTAGGGCTTGTTTGAGTTGTCTTCATGTAATCCTGGCATATTTTATTAGATTAATAAACTCTCATTACTGGGAGACTGAGATGAAATTTTTCTTCCATTTCAAGGCAGTTTTACTTTCCTATGCCCTTTCTGATATTGTTGCAATTGTTATAGTGAACCTTACAGCAATTCTTCTGGAGGGGTTTTCTTGCATTCAAGGTTGAAGTTAGAAATTTCAAATTAATCCATGGCATGGCTAACATCAGGTGGACCTTTTATACATAACCCCATGAGGGGAAGTCAGAAGACAATAGCAGATATCTATACTGTTGCCAGAAACAGTAAATTTAGGAATGGGATTCTATGAATTCACATGAAACCATTGGAAGACATTTCTTTAACCAGTGGGGAATAGCAAGAGCTTTTACCAATATATCTGGAATGTTAGCATAATATTTGGTTCCCAAGACATGCATATTGAATTTCAGATCAGCTTTCAATGCCTCAAATGAGTTGCCTCATTTACCAATTTCCCACTGTTTTATCCAATGCAATTAATTAGAGTGAGGTCTATTTGAAAATGTAGAGGGCAATCTTAATTACAAAGCATAACAGGCAGTTTTATTGAACTCCAGAAGGAAATGGAAACTTTTACTTGGCAGTCGGTAAAATCAGAGAAGAAACAATTGAAATAAGATATGACTTAGTTGATTATATCCCTTTTTTATATAAATGTAGATCCTAGGCGATGTAGGTTACAGCATATAGTTGTCACAGCATGAAGTTTGTTTCCATTTTACATTGGCAGTATGATGAGTAACACATTCAGAGCACAGGTGATACTTTGTAATAATTTTTATAAAAATTCAGGACTGATGATTTCATTTATTTTTCTTCTTCAAAATAACTTATCAGACATACATAAAGCACAATTACAGAATCTGATTTAATGTAATAAAAGAAGAACATGGTCAAATCGGAGGTGGTATTCGGCAGGTTCTGACCAGTTCTGGAGAACCAGTAGTGGAAATTTTGAGTAGTTCGGAGAACCTGCAAATACCTCCTCTGACTGTAGATTTTACACTATCCTTCCTCTGCCACGCCCACCAAGCCATGCCCACAGAACCGGTAGTAAAAAAATTTGAATCCCACCACTGGGTCAAATATATTATTCCTGAAATAGGAATAAAACTCAGTCAGTAACATTAAAATGTCTTAACATGTTGGAGCTCAACTGAGAGGAAGCTAACTGAACCTCTATAGGATTGGAATTCCATAAATGAAAGGTACCAACAAGTCCTCCTTTGCATTATGATCTGGTCCATTTCCATTTATAAGTGTTATAACAAAATTCTTGCAAGAGTTGACACTCTTTGATTATGTATAAAAAATTCTGTAGATTTCACAAGTAATCACTTGGCACTTGTTAGGAATGTAAGTCACCTAACAGCTATTTGGGTTGGACAATATATAATCCAGGGTAGACATTTTAATAGTGCCTCTTTAAGAGAATCCTAAAAGTATAATTGGGTGTGGTTTCTCAAACGGCCATAAGATAGAGCCAGAAACCTGGGTTGTCTTAGTCTGAGTCTCTGTTTTCCTTTTGTTGGAGAGTATTGCCATTCCTCCTAATTGACTGGTATTCGTGGATTTGATGTAAGTCTGATACTGAACTGTTTTTGGTACTGGACTTTGTTATTGGATTATCCCTGGACTGAAAACTGACTGAGTTACCTGTGAATGACTTTGGACTGCTAATTTTGAACTTTGTTTAAACCTTTATTGAAAGTTTAAAAAAACCTACATATACTTTACTGTACAGTGTATCTGTGTGCTGTGTGTGTATTATTCAAACACTACTCTCAAATACGTCTCCCTGTATGCGCTCATTCTCTTAACGGGGAATTACCTCAACAGCACTGCTTTATAAAACCAGATTACAGTGGATTATAGTCAAAGTCTGTGGTCTACATGCTGACCTTTTAATATTTAGTCAAACAGAACCTGGACTGCAGACCAGATGGTTTAATATTAGAGTAATGTGATTGGGAAACCAGTAATGTAATTAGAAAGAAAATAATCTACAAACTCATTCTATGCTTGCAAAAACTTTTGACTGTCAGGATATTAGCATGATGTAAAAAAATGCAGAACAGGAAAGACATAAGAAAATTTGCAGAGTTCTGAAATATTGTTTCATATTGACAATCTATTTTATAGTCATTTTACCAGTTCAAGTATTTTACCAATATCCACAATGCGTTAATGATTATTAAGATTTTTAAATGTTATTAAGAATCAAATTATTAACCATTTTTACATCATTATTAATAAATAGGTAATTGTTTGTCTCACAATAAGCCAGATGTTCAGACTGGATTTGGCATTTTTATTGTCCCATTGAGCCCTTCCCAAGGATCGGGGATAGATATTGGTATTTTGTGGTATTAGAGGTATCATCATAGGATGTAAGCTGTTCTGGGTAAAACTGACTTTTGCAAATCACTGATAGTCAATTTATCAATGCTGATGTGTTCACATAGTGCTCCAGTTGTTTTAGGATTGCACCCAAGGTGCCTATGACTATTGGTACAACCTTTGCTTTCTTTTGCCATAGTCTTTCTATTTCTATTTGGAGGTCTTTGTATTTTGTTATCTTCTTCATTTTTTCTCTTTATTCTATCTCCAGGTACCGCTTCATCCACTAGCCAGACTTTTTTTTGTTTTTTTAATTGACATTTAAGTCTAGGATGCTATATGGCAGGTGCCTGTCTGTTTTAATTCTAAAGTCTCAGAGCACTTTGGCTTCTTTATTTTCTTTTACTTTCTCTATTTTATGGTCCAATCAGTTCTTGCTTGTAGGCAAATGATATTTCTTGGAAATATTTCTATCTACCATTGTTCCTACTTTGTCATGCTGTTGTTTGTGTTCAATCTGTGCAATCCTCTTGCAGTAACTAACCAAGTAATCCACTATTTACTATTTCTTCAGCTTCTTTGCTGAAGTGGCATTTGCAATCTGTTGCTGTCTTCTCCATTACGGCTTTATGTTCATTTATTTTTAAGGCTTGGTCTTGTGCAGCCAGAATTAGTCCCACCATCTCCGATCAGCTGGGATTCAGGAGGCAGAGAATAGATGGGGAAGGGCCAGTCAGAGGTGGTATTTGCCGGTTCTCTGAACTACTCAAAATTTCCACTACCAGTTCTCCAGAACTGGTCAGAGCCTGCAAAATACCACCTCTGTTACTGCTTCAGCCTAGTGCAAAATACCACCTCTGTTACTGCTGCAGCACCAGTTATAGAAACCAGATCAAAAGAAGGAAAAGGCTACCCCACCTGCTGTTTGAGAAAGGATAGAACAATGTAAACCCAGTATCTCAATAGTCAATCACAAAATGCAGGTACTGATGAGAAAGTGATTAAAAAATTATATAGTTATTTGCTGGAAATTAAATTAGAGGAGAACAAGTTAAAGAAACAATGATTGCTTGGGGGAAGAATTTTGGATATGGGATTGATTTAGAGAAATGGCAAAAATTGTGATCTCAAAATTATAAAATGACAATGTCAACAGCATACAAAGAAAATTTGTATAAGATGTTTTACAGGTGGCATTTTCCCCCGACAAGAATAGCAAGAATGTTCAAGAATAAATCTGAAAAGTGCTGGAAATGTCATCAGATACCTGGCTCATATTACCATATGTGGTGGACTTGTGAGGACGCTAGAAAATATTGGACTAAAATTCGCATATGGTTGGAAAAAATGACAAAGAAACATATAGATTTGAAACCAGAAATTTTTTTATTGGGAATTTTACCTGATACATATAATAAAAATTTGAAGTATTTGATTGTAAATGTATTAACAGCGGCTAGGATTGTATTTGCTAAAAATTGGAAGAGTGAGAAAATTCCATCAGAGGAAGAAACTATTAAGAAAATATTGGATTGTGCTGAAATGAGTAGATTGACATTTGAAATTAGAGAACAAGAAGATAAACAATTTTATGAAGTTTGGGATCTTTTTTATCAATGGTTAGATAATAAAACATAATAATAGAATATTTAGAAACTTAGGATATAATGAATATATACTTTCTTTTTCTTTTTTCTTTGATACTATTTTTATAAAATTTTATTAAGATAGATTTGGTATGATTTTATGATTTGTTGTAAAATAAATTAAGTAAATTATAGTTATCTTGTTAAAGTATGAATTAATAAAATTATAGTCAAATGATTGTTCAGTAATGATACTAGGTTATACAATTGTTGATTGATAATATGAGTTATTATGTAATATAACTATAATGGCGACTAGGAAATGGATGCACAAAAAAAGTGGTAAACCAACCGATACACTGCTTGTAAATCTATGAAGGAGGATGATGTTTTTATGTTTTATGTCTTATGTTTTATGTTTTTGTTTGTTGTTAAAATCAATAAAACTTTTTTTTAAAAAAAATATTCAATCACAAAATGGCCTAGGCATTCACAAGTATGTTACCAGATTGCATCACTCCAACAGAGCTATAAACTGAGACCATTAATGTCTGTTTAAACTGGAATTTAGGTTCTTAGAAACACACAATAACAGAGACTTAGGCTCAGAGAAAAAAATTAGAATTCTAAGAACAACTGTGAAGAAAAGGTAGGTAGGGTGTAAAGAGTACAGAGTGAAAAAAAATAATTGTGAAAGAAATTTGGCAAGACATGAGTACATTTAGAATTAAAAGAGCCATGGTGGCACAGTGATTGGAATGCAGTATTGCAGGCTAATTCTGCCCACAACCTGGAGTTCAATCCTGACTGGCTCAAGATTGACTCAGTCTTCCAATCTTCCGAGGTTGGTGAAATAAGGACTAGACAGTTGGGGGAAATATGCCAATGTTGTAAACCACTCAGAGTGTGCTGTAAAGTAGGGGTCCACAACCCTCTGGGAACCACGCTGCACAAGCGGTGGACAAGTATGTGAAGTGGATTAGATTGTGTGTGTGAAACCACTCCAAGCCACCACTGAGCCATGGAGCCAGAAAGGTTGGGATCGTTTCTGTAAAGCACTATAGAGTTGGAAGGGACTTTAGAGATCTTCTAGTCCAACCTCCTGCTCAAGTAGGAGACCCTATAGCATTTCAGACAGTGATTGTCCAATCTCTTCTTAAAAACCTCCAGTGATGAAGCACTCAAAACTTCCTATGGCAAGGTGTTCCACTGGTTAATTCTCATTGTTAAGAATTTCTCCTTAATTCCAGGTTGCTTCTCTTCTTGATTAATTTCCATCCATTTCTTCCCCCTGGTGCTTTGGAAAATAAGTTGACCCCCTCCTCTTTGTGGCAACCTCTCGGATACTGGAATAGTGCTATCATGTCACCCTTTTTTTCTGTAGACCAGGAGTGTCAAACTCAAGGCCCATGGGCTGGATCCAGTTCACGATGCAGCCAAATCCGGCCAATGTCGCCATCCTGGAAACTGTAAGGGTCCAGCTCGCCTCTCTTCAGCCTGGTCCATGCCATCCTGGTGTGTGCGTGCATGCACAGGCTCCATTGCCAAGTGCAGAACAACTAAAATAGTCTGTGGGACTATGGTTAATAAAAAAATAGTTCAAACCTTCCAACCTCATGAGATCTTTTTTTTTTCGTGAGAAGTTGGAAGGTCTGAACTATTTTTTACCATAGTCCCACAGACTATTTTAATTGCTCTGAGCAAGGTGGCAGCAAAAGGAGCTGGAAAGATTAGTGAAGAGGGAGGTCCTGGGTGGCGGGGTGTGTGTGAGGGTTTAGCCTGTCTCTCCCGGCTTCAGCACTTCAGTGCCTGTTGGCAGGACACTCAAGTAAGCTGGTGTGGGGCATGGGGAGGGTGGCTCCACACACTCTTGCCTTGCTATGTACTCCACCTCTCACTGCTTCACTGCTCAGGTGGCTCCTGCCACCCACGTCTCTGCCAGTGGCTGAAGATCACTCTCTCTCCTGTTCCGTACTAGCAGGCTTGAAGGCCTGCATTCCTATTGGTCCGGAAAGGCTGCGACATGATTGGTCATTATGGGACACTCTGATTGGCTCATATAGAGCTTGCCGCAATTGGCTAACACCAAGCGCGGGAAGCTCAAAACCTGTCATTGGCTGCCTAGCCGCGGCCAGCTCTATAAAAAGAGCAGCCGTGGCTAGGGTTTTTGTCTCAGTATCTGGTTGCTTAATAAAGAGCTGTTGTTCACTACTATGACCAACAAGAGCCCAGCAGAACTACTCATGGGCAGAAGACCCTAGATCATCTGCACCCCTAGATCATCTGCACCCTGCTTACACCCCAGAGAAACCCCCGGGACGCTCTAGCAAAAACTGCGCCTTCAAGGAAGGAGACACTGTTTTTGCAAAAAACTTTACTGGAGACCCACTATGGCTTCCTGCGAAAATTACCCAGATCACCGACCCTCGATCCTACTGGCTCAAAACCACTGATGGCAGGTGTTGGAAACACCGTATTGACCAGCTAAGGTCCAGGCTGGCCATTTCTCCCCTCACAGACTCCAACCAAGAAATCAGAGTGGGGGGGAGAAACTGCAAACTCTGAACAAGAACCGGGTTCTGAACAAGCAGAACAACCCCCATTAAACAGAAACCAAACATTTAACCAACTAGACTTACCAGTTGACAGGGAGCCGTGGCAGACGGGTTCTTTGCCTGGAAGCAACAGCTGGACAAGCTCTACCAGCCCAGAAAATCCAGGCGGGAGCAACAGAGCAAACGACTCAACTGACCCGGATATACCAGGTGGGAGCACAGCTCACCCTTCCAGGTGGTTCCTTCAAGAAGCTTGAGAGCGACGCAGAGCCCGTCCGAACCTGACGATGACCAAAGACATTATGAACTTCACAAGTCAAGTAGACAGGTCCGAAGACCCGCCTACCTGCGCGACTACGTTTCCCCGCCCCTTGGACGGAACCAAGAGGGGAGGAGTGCTCCATACTAGCAGGCTTGAAGGCCTGCGTTCCTATTGGTCCAGAAAAGCTGGGCCATGATTGGTCATTATGGGACACTCTGATTGGCTCATATAGAGCTTGCCGCGATTGGCTAACACCAAGTGCGGGAAGCTCAAAAACCTGTTATTGGCTGCCTAGCCGCGGCCAGCTCTATAAAAAGAGCAGCTGTGGCTAGGGTTTTTGTCTCAGTATCTGGTTGCTTAATAAAGAGCTGTTGTTCACTACTACGAGTCTCATCTCTCCTTGGGACCCATCGCCCAGACTTAACATCTCCCATACACACGCACACACACACACAAACACAAACAGAGGTTGCATTGGATTGCTCTCTGTCTTGCCCCATGTGCATGCTTTGCAGTGGAGCTGCTCAGAAGGCAACCGCCGTAGTCTGTCCCTTTAAGCTACTTTGACGCGGGAGGAAGGGTGACTATAAAGGGGCAGGCCACAGAAGCTGCCTTCCAAGCAGCTCCCCTGCGAAGGGAGGCAGAAAGGTTTGGCCAAGTCTTCTCCTCCTTCTCTGGCATACACACAGAGTGTGCACACATCTCAAGGCGCTGGGACCTTCTGCAAGGAGATGGTACATGGGCCTCTGGTGCTGTGAGATGTGTGCCTGTTTGCTCTGTGTGTATGAGGCCAAGAAGGAGGAGAGAAGCAACCAGGTTGAACATTAGAAGACTTGGCTGAAACTTTCTGCCAGTTCTGTGGGTGTGGCTTGATGGGCGTGGCTTGGTGGGGGGTGACCTGTGACTGAGTGGGTTTGGCCAACTCGATGTCACTCACAACAAGGTGCCACCCCACCATGCTGTGAGTGACATCAAGTTGGCCACAACCACTCAGTCATATGACCCCCCCCAAGTCACGCCCACCAAGCCATGCTCACAGAACCAGTAGTAAAAAAATGTGAATCCCACCACTGTCAGAGGTGGTATTCAGCAGGTTCTGACCAGCTCTGGAGAACTGGTGGTGGGTAGATAATAGATATGCTCTTGTTTGCAGGTTTTCTTCTAAAAGTGACATGTTTCCATCAGTCTAAATTTGACTTCATTTAGTACAGTAGTTCAGCACACAGTGTTACTTACATTTAATAGAAAATTGTATTATATTTAGTGTAGTATAGTACTTACTACAACGTAAATAACATTTAAAAAATATTTCTCGTAAGTGATAAGCAGCTACTTTTGGAAAGTGACTCCTGCAAGGTTTTCTGGTTTCTGCATACACTGTATTTTTATACATTTCCTAGATATGGACCTATGATCAACTACCTTGTCTACCATAGATTTATTTTGCATCCCTAGTTTTCAATTTTAACCTAGCATAGTTCTGATTGCATATGAAACAAATGCATCATTGTTTATTTTTTTTAAAGAAGAGCAGATGGTATTAAGTGTTAATAGACACTGCATACCAGTCATTCCACATAACAGATTCTCAGCTGTTGATTTCTGACAGGCAGAAGCATCTGGTTTCTAAAAATACTTGTCAGAACACACATTAATTTCCCAATAGGAGACAGTACTCTTGTAACTATTGCATGACCATTTTTTCCAAGAGTAATAGAATTTTACTCATGGTTTCATGAAGACAACCCTTTCTTTCCTCTCCGCAAAGGCATTTGATGAACTTAAAAAAGGCTTTCCTGTTCCTTATGGAGGAAGGGTACTATTTGGGAGGTCCTAAGACTGCCCATTTATAGGATTGGTTCTCTGAAAGTTGGGAAGTCTTTAAAGAGCAGGAGTGATATAAAATCTGAGTCATTTGGAACCTTCCTGTGTAAAAAGCTTAGATGTCCTGATATAGAAAAAGGAAGCATGGAAACAGTTGAAGTGTTCAATTCAGAAGGCAAAGGCAGGGGGCTGAAAGCAACAAAAGAATTTTGGGCTGGAGATGTAATTTTTGCAGAGCGAGCCTACGCTGCAGTGGTATTTGACAGGTAAGCAGGGAAAATTAATGTGTGCATTATTAGGAAGCAAGTGGGGAATACAAGAGGGAGATGGTGTAAGAGAGATGCTATTCATCATCTCCTAATCAGGTAAAAAGTTAAGATTCCTCCAATTTACAGATGAGAAAATAGGAGTACCGAGGAAGAAACTTCTTAGACACAGTTTTCTATAACAGTGATGAGATAGAAGATTCCTCTTTTCATCTCTACCTTGAAGTCATAATGTACCTTTAAAAAAAACCATTGCCTTTCAGGATTAAATACCCCCTTTCCATAAACATGCAATATCAGCATAATATGCTGAGGGTGTTTGTAGAATAACATTTAACACCTTAATGGTGCTATATGAGTACATGTAATTGATATTATCAACCATCAACTGTGATTGTGCAGTCTGGTCAGAAGCTCATACTGGCAGTTTTATTGACAATACTTATTACTTAGACATTATTAATATGAAATGATGAGAATAAGATATCATAAAATATATTCCCTATCGCCTTCCCTCTAAATTTCTAAATTTCTTTACAATTTAAAGGCTGGTTTAAATTCCTGACCTTTAAAAAAATTCAGAATATAAATTTAGATTTGTAGAAGATCCCAGGTGTAATCTCCCAGAATTATTGGATGACTGTCATTTCATTTATGATGAATGCAAAGGCAATTGGGTGGAAAGTATCTTAGTTGTAGGGCTACACCTCTGTTGGTTCCCCTGTTTTATAATCCATGAATAAGGAACTATGAAATAGGGAAGCCTGTTTAGCTAGATTACTTTGTTTACAGATTTCTGTAGGTCCTGGAGCCCTGTGTAATCACATTGGGATATGTTAGCCTTGCCTTACCTGCTTTTGGAAGTGGCCAGTAGCCATGTATCCCCGAAGCAGAAGTAGAGATGCCACTCTTTGTATATCCATATTTTATTACTAACGATATCTAAAGAAGTGATTGATTTTTCATAGGTAACATATGCTGATGACAAAAGATGTTGGACCAACAACACTGACTTTGACATCAACTCAGGCCACCATATAGTAAAGCTGTAAATTTTTCTTTAACCCCTTTCCTCCTAGTGTAGAGGCTTTATCAGTGTTCTCGAGTGCTAAATTTAGACATGCTATTTTGCCTCTTTAGTTCAGCCTCCCGAATCTCCTTGATCTTTTCCCCTTTGGCTGGGAAGAAAGGGAACAGTGTATATTAGTTCCTCAGCTTTGCAACCATTGCTTGTAGGTAACTTAGCTTCATCTACTATCATCACTATCCAGTGCTGCTATTTTCCCCCAGACATGAAACCTTTGGATGTTCATTGAAACATTTTCTTCATACATATAACCCAACGAAGGAATGCAGTGAGAGATAGCATCAAGACAATGAGAAATGATAGCACTGCTTTACACTACTCTGGTGAGGTCACACCTGAAATACTAGATCCAGTTCTGGTCATCACAATAGAACAAAAGTTGTTAAGATCTCAAAAGGGTGCAGAAAAGAGCAATAAAAATGACAGAGGGTCTGAAGGCTAAATTGTACAATGAGCAGTTGAGGTTTCTAAGCATGTCTAGCCTATTGGAGAGAAAGATTAGGGGGGGACATAATAGATGTCTTCCAGTACTTGAGGGACTATCGCAAAGCTGAGGGGTTTGATTTATTCTATAGGGCACTAAGGTCAGGACAAGAAGTAAAGTGGGGAACCTTGTCAAAGAGAAATCTATCCTGTAAGGATAAATTTTCTGATAGTGAGAGCAATTAATCAATAGAATTGCTTGCCTCCTAGAGTTTTGGGGTGTTCCCTCTCTGGAAGTTTTCAGGAATGGACTGGATAATCATTTGAGTGAAATGGTAGAAGGTTCCTGCGTGGAGTTGGATTAGATCTCTGAGGTCCCTTCCAACCCTATGAATCTATGATTTTAATTGATTACTAGAAGCTAAATTTACCTTTTTGTGATACACCAATAATTATTTGGTCTACAGACTTCAGAGGAACTGCAAAAGGCATGCCACCAAATTGTTTGAGTGGAGAGGGCCAGAATTCAAGTATTACTGTTTTATGGACGGTAACAGAGAACAATTAAATTGACAAAATGGATATCTTAGGTCTTGCAAAATAGCATGTAGAAATCTAGTGTCTGAAGGTTAGGGCAAAAAGAAACTATGTTTGAAATCCAGCAGGAATGGATTTGTGTTTATCCAGAAATACCTTGGTTTGTTAAATGGTTGTTCTGAATGGAGTCATCTCCCAACTGAAGAAAATGTCCATAACTTGGGATTCTCCAGGACAAGACAATGACTTGAAGAGTAAATGGAAACCAGGGGCTCTTCATCCAGCTAGGCTGCTGCATCAATTGCAGATGTACCCCAGGAACCCTGAGCCTTAAAGCCATGATTTCAGTGACTCAGGTTTTCATTATCACACATCTATATTATTCTAATGCACTGTATATGGCAATAATCTTTATAGATAACTTTGAAACTGCAGCTGCTAGGATATTGTTGCATGAAAGTCATCACAGTTGTATAACATTAATTTTCTGGTTGTTCATTTGTCTTCAAAACAATTATTTTTAGCTTTATTTAAAATATTTTGATAAGTAATCATGTTTCACTTCCAGGACTTGCCAGTACAATTGATGCAATTATTGTTATTTTTATTCCTCCTAAGTCCTTGCAACTAAGTCTTGGAAAAGGACATGTGTGATTATGGTAGATTTCATTTCAGACATTTAAGATGTCTTTAAACAATTGAGCTAGAAGATAAATCTGCAGTTTTCTCATTGAGAAAAATGTACGCAGTCATAGCAACTTTTTCCAGCTGGAGAAGTTATAAATTTTTTATTTCCAGGTATGTTGGGGATCCAGTCCCAGAAGCTCCAATAGCAACATTCTGGAGTTGTGAGAACACTGATTCTTTCATGCCAACACAGCTGGAGAACAATAAATTGGAGAAATTAGCACAGTACACTCTTAGATGATTGATGGAATTCAATATCTGCCCCTCTCTCCTTTATCATATCTGCCCCTCTCTCCTTTATCATATTTATATCTGCCCCTCTCTCCTTTATCATATTTCAATTCTCAAAAGCAAATTCCACCTCAGATCAGCTGTATTGGAAACTGTTTGTGGGTCGATGTGATCCTTTTGGCAATGCATTTATGAACACTGAAATAATATTGTGGACATATCAGGCTCCTGTATAGGAACCACAGTATAGTCATGTTTATGTATACGACAGAAAAAAGTTTCCATCTAATATGTGCATGCATCTAACAAGTAGAAGGAAAAGCAAGGTCACCCTCACCATTCCTATGTCATTTAAAGTGCTAGGCCTGTTTATATTACAGCATCTGCTTGGTATCGCCCAGCCATTACTGAAATCTTACGAAGGCAATATTTTGGCCCAGCAATGAATGGTGAGAAGAAAAAGAGGTCTTTGCTTCCCTACTTCCTTGTCATTGCTCCCAAATAGTGATCACACGATCCTGGGATGCTGCAATCATCCTAAATACATGCCAGTTGCCAAGTACCTATAGTCTGATCATGTGATAATGGAGACGCTGAAATGGACAGAAGTGTGAAGATCAGTTGTACGTCATTTTTTCCAGCGCTGTTGTAATTTTGAATGGTCACTAAACTGATAGTGGTAAGTCAAGGACATACCTTAACTGTGATTAGTAGATGGAATTGATAGTCACCAATCTAGAACCAGAAAAAAAACTAAACCAAAACAAAACCCAAGGCTATATTCTTCAAGGTCTTGAAGAAGAATTTGAAAAGTTACTGCTTTAAAGAGGTGTTGCCCTTGCGCTCCTTCGTGTTCCAAAATACCTTTTTGAATGACTTTTGAGGCATATATAGACAAATTCATGGTAGTTCAATCTAGCAACGACCACAGCGGCAGTATATTATGCATCATCATAGCTATAACTATTTTGTCCTGTTTTCTGAAAGTTGACTGGTTGTTATGGGACCCAGAATACTGTATTAGTCTAGAGCAACCTTGGCCATGGTTTTTTTTTTTATTTAATTTACCATATTTGCTCATTTTGGCCCTGCCATGAAATTATGGTTTTACATTCTAGAACAAACTAAACTATTTAAATGTAAATCATTGTTTAATATCCTGACTGATTCACTTTCAGATTACATTGGAGGATATAATTACTGAAAATGTCTTGTTGATGTTTCATGCAAAGGGTAGAATGAATAGCTAAAGTTTGGGGAAATGGCTTGTATTTTTCTTTTAGTAATCCATATACAGCGCTTACCAATAGCAATAGCACTTACACTTATATGCCACCACATAGTGCTTTACAGCACTCTCTGAGCAGTTTACAAATGTCAGCATATTGCCCCCAGTAATATGGCTCCTCGTTTTACCAACCTCAGAAGGATGGAATCAGTCTTGAGCAAGTCAGGATCAAACTCCTGGCTGTAGGCAGTTTCCTTGCAATATTGCATTCTAACCACTGTGCCACCACAGTTCATATACACTCATGTAAATAAAGATAGGAAACCCTCTAATATGTACCGCCATAGATAGTTCTATGGTGGTACATATTAGAACATAGTAAAAATCATCTAGTTCTTAAAGTTATTAAAAGTATGTAAATGCAACTTGGTTTTCTTTTTGTAAAATAAATGATGACATGCTGTAATATGCCATGTGTTGTCCATCTGAAGTTAAATTTATCTACTTTTAAAAACCAGATGATTTTTAATATATCCTGATATGAAAAGCCATAGGATTCAAAAAGGGTGTTCTTCTTTTTCAAATGACTGTAGCCCCCCAGTGAGTTCAATGGGATTTATCCTCAGGTAGATAGATTTGCACTTTCTATGAGGTCAATGGGATTTATTTCCTGGGAAATATTGCTACTAGCACTTGCCCACCTTCATGGCTTCCTCACATCCCTATTGCAGATGAATTGAGTTATAAATGTTTTTTATTAGAGTTTATTATACTATAAAATACAAATGGAAATGGAGATCAGAAGGGAAAAAGGAAAGAGTGTATGGTAAAAAAGAGAAAAAGAAAAGCAATGACTCCTGATTGTTTCCACTATGATAGAATACAGTTTCAATTTTTGCTTTACAATTCTAGTAAATACAAGCCATTTCAATAACAACATGATCTGATCTAATCTAATCATTAAAACCTAAAATCATAGTTTCATTTTTTCCCCTTATTTTGAACACAACGGAGCTATAACTGTTTTTAACCAGACTTCTGTCTCCTTGTTTCCTAATAAGGAAAGCAAAGTCTGCAGCATCCTTTCATTGCACTGACTTGACGGTTGATAGAAACCAGTCAGGTACTTCAGACTGATGTCAGCCTTGCATAGTGCATGCCATAGTGCATGTCTTAACTCAATAACCTTATCGTATTTTAACATAGGAAGAAAAACTTGAAGAAAGTTTCTTTTAATCTCCTGTATTTGTTCTTTATTTCATTAAATGTTCTGGATTCCTACAGAAAGCTATTAAGAGAGATAATCAAGTTCAAGAAGAGATGGAAGATTGATGAGTGAGACCACTATACCTGCTGTAGGAATGCTGTGGGAATCCCACTATTAACAATCCTGCATTGTGCTTATGAAAATCAATTCTTGAGATTATTTTTGATTTGATTCTGAATCTAAGGTTGCGACAGTAGACTTTCAGAAAGTGAGCTGGGTATTAGTTCATCACAAAATAAGACCATAGTTAATGGGCAGTACTGTATACATAAATTTGTATACTGCCCATCTCGCAACTCCAGGTGGCTTACAACCAAATAAAACAAGATAAAACATTAACTATGAAAATAATAAATATCAAATATTTACCTAAAATTAACAAAGAATGCAAGAAAGAGACTCATGGAGTAGAGGTGGAGTCTTGTGTCAATCTATTAACCACCTCCAGTATGATATATCCCCATTGGAATCCTGACCAATTGGCAGAGCCAGATTTTAAAGCCCTTTTGGAAAGCCAAACATTTAAATGCTGATCTCACCTCCAGAAGCAGAAACTTCCAGAGGATGGAAATCATGGTTTTAAAAAGTTCTTCTTTTGGAGTAGATGAGCTCTTTGCTGATCTGTTAGCTGAGGTGTGCAAGAAACATACCACCATAGTAACAAGGACTTTAACTATCTTGTCATCAACTGGGAAACAAATTTTTCAGGAAATGGGAGATCAGAAAGGTTCCTGATGTGCCTAGCTGACAATTTCTGACGTACAAAAGATAGAGGGGGGAACTAGAGTGACAGCTATATTGGACTTTACTTTTACTAATAAGGACAAACTGGTTGAACAAGTAGAAGTTATAGGAAGTTTGGGCAGAGTGACCAAGACATACTTCAATTTACCATAATGCAAATACAGATAACTAAACCAAGTGCTTTAAACTTTTAGAGAGCTAAGAGATATATTAGGATGGATTTAATGTCTTTTCTAAAAGAAAAGCAGTTCAAGATGCTTGGGAAACCCTGAAAAATGAGATAACGAAAACCCAAGCAAAAACAATACCACAGAGAAACAAAAACAAGGGACACCAGTCTAGATCACCTTGGTTGCATAAAGAGAGCTCTGACAAATTGAGGGACAAAAAGATTAACTATAAGAATTGGAAATGGGGCACATAACTAAAGCAGCCAAGCAACAACAGCCCAAATCTACAAGCAGGGAGTCAGGAAAGCTTAGGCCTAGAATGAGCAAAAACTACCAATTAATGCCAATAATAATAATAATAAAAGTTTCTTTCAATATGTAAGAAACAAGAAGAAAGTCAAGGAAATGATAAATCAACTAATGGGAGCAAATGGAAGAAGGTGAAAAAGCACAACTGCTTGATTTATTTATTTAGAAATTTTATATTGCTGCCTAATTGCACATGGCAACTCAAGGCAGCTTACAGAACATAAAAGCACAATATAAAATAAATAAAAATAATAAAAAATGTAAATAATAAAATAATAACCCTCCAAATAATCTCCCCAGCAACAACACACATTCCTACTCATTTAATGAGCTCCATCCCATTCTGGGTTTCTTACCACATCTTCAGGGCCTTCCAAAGAGTGTTAGAGTGGGAGCCAGGTCTAATTTTCAGAGGGATGCTGTTCCAGAGGGAGGAAGCCACTATGGAGAAGGCCCTTCTTCTGGGACCTGCCAGATATTTCTCCTTAGGGGACGGGACCATCAACATTCCTTACCTCCCCTCTCTAGAATGTTGGGTAGATGTGATTGGCAAGAGATGATTCTTCAAATAACCTGGTCCCTAGCCATGAAGGTGGCAACCAGAACCCTGAATTGCACCTGGAAGCAAATTGGCAACCAATGCAGCTCCCATAGAAGAGCTGATACATGTGCACAGTGAGATCTGCACAAAACTGTGCAAGCCTCTGCATTTTGCACCAAATGGAGTTTCTGGATGCTTTTCAGGGGCAGCCCCCTGTTAGCGCACATTGCAATAGTCAAGACAGGAGGTTACTAGGGCTGAGTGACCTTGATTGTTGGTCCAGGAAAGGACATACCTGGCACACAACCTGCACTTGTGCAAAGGTCCTCCTGGCGGCGACTGCACCTCCTGTTCAAGCAGGAGTCACAAATCCAGTAGAACCCCCAGATTACACGCACAGGGTCTGTTTGTCACCCCATCCAAGATCAAAGGTGGCAATTCTCCATGGGCCAAAGAACTCTAATCCAGAGCCGCTCAGTTTTGCCAGGGTCCAGTTTCAATCTATTGCTCCCCACCCAGGCCCTAACAGCTCCCTGCCAGCCCGTATCTCACCCCCCTTGTCGTGAGATGCCTGCAGCCACTGCCTTTTTTTTAGTGCGAGAAGCCTCCCAGCTGATGCCTTTTTGCCAGCCTGAATCGAGCCAGCTGGCTGCTGGCTTCTTTTGCTGAAAACTACCGGCCTCCATTTTTCAAACGCACTAAAAAAGAGCTTTATTCCTGCCGCCATCACCGCCCTGTTCTTCACACCGGCCATGCACACGCACCTCATTGCCTGCTGCACCGGAGCGACTTGTCTGGGCAAGTACCTCTGCTCCAGCGCAGCAGGCAATGGGGTGCACCCTGGCATGAAGAACAGGGTGGTGAGTCCCAGCTGCTGCTTCTTTGCCAGCCAGAACTGAGCCGGTAGCTTGTGCACCATCTCCTAGCAGAAGGTCCTGGGACCTCACATGTGCACATGCGAGACTAGGATTTTCTGCAAGGAGTTGGCACATGGGTGAGTCCCTCTGGCACTGTGAGATGCACACACTCTGTGTATGCCCAAGAAGGAGGAGAAGACTTGGGTGAACTTTTCTGGCTCCCTTCCCTTTGCTCTGCTGCTGCTTGGAAGGCAGCCATCCCAGCCTGTCCCTTTAAAATATTTTGATGTGGAGAAGAGGACCAAAAATGGACAGGTAGGGTGCAGGAGTTGCCTTCCAATTCCCAGAAAAATCTTGCCATGTCCCCACCAAGAAGCCTACAGCCACCACTTCTTTGTCAGCAGGAGAATCCTCCAGCTGCTGCTCCTGGCTTGGTTTTGGGTGGCAAAGAAGCAGCTGCTGCAGGCCTTTCACGCTTGCAAAAAGTGGCACGAGAAGCCTCCAGCCACCAACTCTTTGCTGGCAGGAGAATCCTCCAGCCACCACTCCCAGCTCGGTTCCGGCTGACAAAGAGGTAGCAAAAATTGTGCAGGTTCACCCCATTGAGCCTGCTACACTAGAGGGATTTGCCCAAGCAAGTCTGAGCGGAGCGGTGCAGCAGGCAATGGGATGAGCCTGGGTGACTGGCACATAGAACATGGTGGTGGTGCGTTGGAGAAGCAGAGCAAAGCCAGAAGTGAGTAATTTTTGCTGCAAGAAGCCTACAGCTGCCGTGTCTTTTTTTGGAGGTGTGGCTGGAGAGTGGCTGAACTGGAAAAAATGTGGCAGCTGCCAGCATCTCATAACAAGGGCAAGATGTGGGCTGGTGGCAAGCCCAGCGACAACAATGCTCAGCTCTGACTTGCCTTCCCTGGCAGCCAGCCGCGGGAGGAAGGTAAGATCATGGCTGTGGGACAATGAAAGAGGCAGTCATGGGAGAGGAAATGGGGAGATTAAGGGATAGGGCCTCTGAAAGAGGGGAAACGGGGTGACATGTGTGACTGGTGAAGAGAGAGTGGGCAGCATGTAGGATTAGGCCAGGCCTGCCTGGGCAGAAAATAGGTAGATAGGTAGGTTCTATTGGGTTCTGTGGACATGGCTTGGCAGGGGTGTGTGTCATGTGACTGAGTGGATGTGGGGTGTCAGTGATGTCAAGTTGTACACGCCTACTCAGTCAAATGATCCTCCCCCACCAAGCCATGCCCACAGAACCAGTAGGGGAAAAAATTGAATACCACCACTGGGCATACCAATCTAATAAATCTTGCTTCCCTATGGGGAGTAAGAAACTCTTTTCCACAAGATTGTGATTTGACCATGACAGAGAGACCAAAGACCAAAGGCAGGTCCACAATTTGACCATGACAGAGAGACCAAAGACCAAAGGCAGGTCCACAATTCCAGGTCACGCTGGTATAGACGCTGCTCCAACGAGAGCATCAAATTGGATGTGTGGCCATTATTCCTAGTTGGGCTCTTCCTGGCCAATGGAAGTCATGGTTTTCATGAAATCCTGGGCTACTCCGACCCCACCCCAGGAATGGCAGATTGAAGTCCCCAGAACTATAAGCCAGGGGAACACCACTGCCAATCCTGCAGTGAGATCCAGGAGTCCGGGTAGGGAAGCTGCCACACTGCAGGAAGGCTGGTATGGCAGCAGCAATTCCATCTGATCTAAGAAAAAGGGTCTCACAGCCAGGCACTTGTGAAGCTATGCTGTTTACATTTGTTTCTTAAGGGAGAAACAGCCCAATCTATTAGAGGAACACGGAACAGGTATAAAATAGGTAAGAATAGGTAAGTTAAAATAGGTAAGAAATTAGTAAGAGAATACCTATCCACTCTGGATGAGTACAAATCACCTGGGCCAAATTATTTGCCTCCCAGGATTTTGAAGGAGCTGGGACAGAGGTAGTATTCAGAAGGTTCTGACCAGTTCTGGAGAACTGGTAATGGAAGTTTTGAGTAATTCGGAGAACCAGAAAATACCACCTCTGACTGGAGATTTTATAGTATCCTTCCCCTGCCATGCCCACAGAACCAGTAGTAAATTTTGTTTGAATCCCACCACTGATGCAATGGGATATCTCAATGTTTGATTTTGAGTTCAATATTCTTCAATATCTTCATCAATGACTTAGATATGGGGATAGAAGAGAAACTCGTCAAATTTGCTGAGGATGCCCAAGCTGGGGTAATTGCTAACACTTTGGAAGATAGATTCAAGATTCAAAAGGATCTTAGCAGCATTGGGCTTTATCCAATAAGATGCAGTTTGCACTTAGGCAGGAAAACCAAATACATGAGAATAGAATAGATCAGGGCTGCCAAACTCCCAGCCCGTGGGCAGGGGTGGGATTCTACCAGTTCTGACCGGTTCTATAGAACCCCTTGTTAACTTTCTAAGCAGTTTGGAGAACTGGTAGTTAGAAGCAATCTCCTTTTATTTTTTTTCCACCCTTATTATATTCTTGCCAGTACTTCTGCCTCTGGAACTTCTGGGGTTTAAAGGGGAAGGGTTGTTTTAAGATTTTTACATTGCTTTTGTGACAAAATACTTCCCGGGACAATCAGCACTTTGAATAAATAATTGAATAATGAAGCAGAGCTGTCAGAAAGAAGCTTTTAATGACAGGAAACCAAGATCAGTGGCATTCAGCAAGGCTTCTTGGCTAGCTAGAAAGATTGACATTCAAACATGAGTTTACATACCCTTTCTGAGTTTTGGTCCAAAACTGGTTTTTGGTGAAGGTTAATTCTGTGCTTGGTGACATTTAATCCTGTGTTTATTGATGAGATAATTTTCCCTATTCAGCTTCAACAAGCAGCAGCTACTGTTGTGATTTAATTATTTGTAATGCACTTGAATATTTTCCTGCCTCATGGTTTCTTTTTCAATCTGGGGAGGGGGTCTTCCTTCACTGCTTTAGTGGTATCTGGCACTGCTCTTTGGGGGTGTATTTCTAAGAGGCAGGATGCAAGCTTGGCACTGATTTTTTTTACTGCCTTTCTGGGGGGCATGTGACCTTTCCTTAAATTTGGATGATTTCCTTAGGATATCTTGTGAGCGAGTGAGACCAGCTGGTGTCTTTAAGTGGTGCAAATAGATCTAAGGATTGCTTTTCCTGGCTATGCTTTTTCTGGAAAGCTTAAATGACCTCTCTGCTAAAAGGTTTCTCTTTATGAGTAAGAGTTGACTGCTGATAGTTATCATTGCCTGATTTGTAATTCCAGCTTGCAGGTATTTTTAATCTAATGATTGGTGTTTACGGCAGCTTGCAAGCAAAGAAGCTTTTTGTATTTTTGTACATGTAATACTTGACTTACAACAGTTCATTTAGTGACCATTCAAAGTTACAATGGCACTGAAAAAAATGATTTATGACCATTTTTAACTTATGACCATTGCAGCATCCCCACTGTCATGAGAGGCCAGGCGAGGAGAAGTGCCCCTTGACATGAGTGATGCCAAGTTGGCCACGCCCACCCAGTCACATGACCACCAAGCCACACCCACCAACTAAGCCATGCCCACATAACTGGTTGTTAAAAAAAATGAATCCCACCCCTGCCCATGGGCCAGATGCGTCACGCGCTAGCCATGTCCACACCCGGTTTAATGAAGGGGGAAAAGTCCCAATATGTCATGTGACATCATCGTGACATGAGTTTGACACCCCTGGAATAGATGGTATCTGGCTCAACAGTAGTAACTGTGAGAGGATCTAGGTGTCCTAGTGCTAGGTATGAGTCAGCAGCTGCCTAAAAAGCCAATGTAATCCAAGGTTGCATTCGTTGAGCTAATTTTATGCTTTGGACACAAAATTATCTTTGATAATTTGCTCTGCCCAAAGCAAATATCTTGTCAGTGAAGTGGATGAGATTTCACGCTAAGATTAGGTTTACCAAGGTTCAAGTCTGTCCTCAACCATGGGTGACTTTGGGCCAGTTATTGTGTTTCAGACCAACCAATTCACAGTTCTCCTACTATACATACACAGAGGGGTGGGGGTGGGGAAAGGGTCTTTGAGAAAGGGCATTGGAAAACCTGGGAACATATCTTAATTAAGAGTTGAACTGCAATTTCCAAGCGATGATTAATGCTGTTTTCTTCCTTTCAGCCTTATGCACCTTGTCTGCCATACTTGCTTCAAGAGGCATGAGAAACTCCATCGTTGTGGCCAGTGCAAGTTTGCACACTACTGTGATCGCACCTGCCAGAAGGATGCCTGGCTGAATCACAAAAGTGAATGTTCTGCAATAAAGAAGCGTGGAGCAGCCCCAAATGAAAACATCAGGTGAGAGGATTAGTGCTGAGAAATAGAACTAATGAGTTTGTAATGAAATACTGCATGGCTTAAAAAACAGCTTTGTTCAAGGTTCAGGCAAGCTGAAATGCAGGGCAATTTTAAAGCCCTTTTTCCTGGAAGGAAAGTTTTTATGGAAAAAATTACGATTTATTCTCTTGAATGTTTTGTTCTAATTTGTTTTTATTGCTGTCGCATTTTTACCTGTTCAACTTATTTTGTCTTAAACATTTCTTGGTCCTTATTTCAGTTTACAGCTTCGATTTTTAAAGCTATTTTAATGTTAAAGAATTCATTTAAAATAACAAAGAAATAAATCAAGTTAAAACTGAAAAAAAGATGTAAAACACATTTAGAAGATCAGTTGTGATGTATAAAGCAGATTTAAAACAAAATTCCCCAGCGAGTTTAATGAAAATGTCACACACACACATAGTCTCACCATTTCTCCCATTCTGACAGAATAAATGAGGTCCCCATATCAAGTTCAACACAGGTCTTCTGGAAGATGAAATTGAGAGAGATTTATATGAGATGGTTTGGATGCTACTTCTATCCACAGCTTATGGCTCAATAACTGTATAGTTCTTTGTCCTCTGAAGTCCTTCCTCAGAGTACTGGTGATTGCAGCTAGCTCTGCTTTTGGAGAATAGCAGGAAACATCAATATTATGGTTGCAAGATGCAGAGGACAGATGACTATCCCAGGTACCTCATAATTGTTACAGTGAGCTTTGTGGATCTAGGGACCGTGAATATCATTGATATTCACAGCATGATCAAGTGGCCTTTTGTTGAGATTTTGAAAAACCACGCAGAGCAAGGAGGTCATTATGAACCAAGTGGTATGAACAAGGCAACTTCTTCCCTAACCAAGAAATTGACCAATTTCTGCAGTCAATTGACCACTCATATAGAACCAATAAAGAAGAATATTTGTAGCTCAGGGTTGAAATCAGGGATCCCTGGTACTCCCTGATCTTGGTTGTTTTCTTGCAAATGTCTCGTTACCCAAACTAGATAACATCATCAGCACTAGCACTGATTATTTTACCTAGTTTGTGTAATGAAATGTCTGCAAGAAAACAACCAAGTTCAGATACCACCAAGGACCAGTGGTGGGATTCAGCCAGTTTGCACTACTTTGGGAGAACCATTTGTTAACATTCTGAGCAGGTTGGCAGGCCAGTTGTTGGAATAAATCTCCTTCTAAGAGCCTTTTGTTTTTCCCACTTTACAGGGCTAATTCTTTCAGGAAGGTGTGTTTCTAGCATAATCTTGTTTATCTTTAAGTGTTTTCAGAAACTACCTCTAGTTTAGCCTTGTTACATTGTAACAGCAGTTGGTTTTTGGCAGGCTAGCTGGAGTGGCTTCTCTGGCTTGACTTATTTAAAGGGGAAGGGTTGTTTTAAGCTTTTTACACTGCTTTAGTGGTTCCTGGCACTGTTTTTTTGGGATGTACTTCTAAGGGGCAGGATGCAAGCTTGGCATTCTGATTTTTTATTGCCTTTCTGGGATCATGTGATCTTTTCTTAAATTTGGATGATTTCCTTATGATATCTTGTGAGGTGAGACCAGCTGGTATCTTTAAGTGGTACAAATGGATCTAAGAATTCTTCTCCTGGGTATGAAAGGGTGCTTTGTCAGTTCACTGAGCACAGAAGTCTTTTGTCTGTGGGGATTCTTCAGTTGTCCAGGTCCTGGTTGTCCAAAAGGTGGTTTTTTCAAGAGTGCTGGAAGAAATATCCATTGGTTCAATTCCAAGCGAGGAGAAAGACTTTGGAAACATAGAGGTTAATTGGAAATATGGTTTATTGGTGAACAGGACCACATGGGTTTGAGGTCCTTGGCAGATGACCAATTGGTTTGATGACTACATGTATTTTTATACAGTTTATTCTACAGCATTTTGTAATTTAGAGGCTTGATTTGTGTATTTTGTTATTTGATTTTAATTAGTTTGTTTCACAAAGGCCAGCAATGAGTTGGAGTTTCCTTAAATTTGGATGATTTCCTTAGGATATCTTGTGAGGTGAGACCAGCTGGTATCTTTAAGCGGTAACAAATGTAATTAAGCCTAGATGCTGGTTTCCTTGGGGTTTTAATCCTGTCCTCTTCCATTTCTTTGGAGCTAATAAGAAAGGTTGAGTCTGTTTCCTGCCTTTTAAGAGCATGTTTCTCTATTTCTCATTTAGGGAAGTATAATTTTCTGCCTTTTTAATATTTCTCAAAATATTTCATTCTTCTGTGGGGAGGGTGCTAACTTCCTACAAGAGGCAACTGGATTTTCTTGGTTTCCAGAAAATCCAGTTGCCTTTTGAAAAAGCATCTTTTGGACATGAGTCTCTTTCATGGCTTCAGAGTGGCCAAGGCTCACTGAGAGTAAGGTTTAAAAAAAGGAGGTAGGGATATGGATCCTTCAATTCATTTTAGTTTTCTCTCATGATAATAAGGCTAGTAATATGGCACCAGGCTTGTAGTTTATTTAGATATCTGTGGCATGTACTAATTTTATTGTCATCCACAAGCTTGGGAGGGCAGAGACTTGAACCTGGGTTCCTATATACTTTGTTAATTTGTCTCTTTAGCTTGGCATTTTGTAGCCCAAATATGCCCACCCACTTTCTCCAGTTTTCAGGTGTCGCTGATGAAAAGGAAGGTATTAAGACAGAATGGTTTAGGTTTCCATGGTGGCTGTGGCTATCATTGATCTTCAGTGAGTATTCCCCCATTTCTAATCTAATGATTGGTATTTAGAGCAGCTTTTTGCAAGCAAAGCAGCTTTTTATATTTTTGTACATGTAATCCTTGACTTACAACAGTTCATTTAGTGACCATTCAAAGTTATAATGGCACTGAAAAAAGTGACTTATGACCATTTTTCACACTTATGACCATTGCAGTTAACCCTAATCCCACAGTCACAAGAGGCTGGGCGAAACAAAGCACCCCGTGATGTGAGTGACGTCGAGTTGGCCACGCCAACCCACTCACATGTCCACTCAGCCACGCCTACCCAATTGGTCATCAGGGCAGAGAACCAGTTTTTAAATTATTTGAATCCCACCACTGTCCACGACTCCTGATGCCACCCATCTGCACTGATTCAGTAAGATCTGCTGGGATTAAATAAGGAGACGGAGTAAATATATGACATCTGTGACTTCAATAGGAGAAAAAGAAGGGAGGAAATTGGAAAAAGGGCACCCATAGACTTAATCTTCAGTTTCCATTGACTTGGTTTTTATATTTCCATGCTTTCACACTACAACAGAACCTTTGAAAATAACAAGGGCCACCTGTATAATGCTTGTTGGATTTGATTCTCAATTCTATGGCAGTTCTCATTAGGTGATTGATTAGTCAGTATTCAAGGCAAATTATTTGGAGGATATCTCTGACTTTTACATTGCTCATCACAGAAACTGAGAAAGTTATTTTTAAAAAGACAGGTAGGCATTCCAAATATTATATGAGCAAGTTAATGTTCTATTAAAAGAAGACAGCTTGAGAGAATGTTTGAAATGGCTATTTGCGCACTCTCAGTTTTAACTACTATGGAATTCCACACTTATCAGACATCCTATTTATAGGAGCTGGATAAAAATACACCATATATCACCATTGTGATATATGAGACAGGAAGGCATTGTGAACTTCAATGGAAACTATGCTTCTAGCTAGAGAGTTAGTTCTCCTGAAAGGCTTCCAACTGTGTGTATATTTGTAGAAAAACTAAGGTTGATTTGCCCATTCTTGTACACAGATAAACTATTATCCACTGGTGTGGCACAAAACTTCTGTCAACCTTATTTACTTGGCAGGAGACGCAGGCTTATAGTTATGGTTATACTTTAGGTGATAGCTCAACAACCTCAGCTGCTGCACAATATTGGTGTTCATATTTTTTCTTCAAATTTGACCATCCTACTCTAATTGAAATTTCAGTCAATTTATTCAATTTCAATTTATTTCTTGCTCTCTGATGGTCATCCAGATTTTTCCACCCCAGCTCATATTTCAACTCAAATGTTTACTACTACAGTCAGAGACCAGTACAGTTAAAAATACTCAAGGAGCATCTAGTTAAAAATTCTAGAATAAAATAATAACAAAAAACAAAATCTATGTTAAAATCATAATTTGGCATCTTATCTGTCAGTTGCATGTAAACAAGAACATGATCTAAGGTATAATATAATATTAATCCTTAAATTGTGAAGGCCTATAGTCCTTAGTTACTAAAATGCAACCAAATAATCACACCAAAAGATTCAATGCATTAATTGAATCTAAAATTGCTATAATGGATTATTGATCAGGTTCTGATGAAACTTTAGTGCTGCTGCTAGCTACCTGTGCTGTGACTACCATCCATTTGTCTTTAAGCAGCCACTGAAGATGTATGGTTCCAGAATGGTCAGGATACCTATAAATTATCAGGAATGTAAATTTTGTTCAAATGTCTCTGTAAAAAGAGCAGCAAAGAAGGATGTGTCCAGAGGTTTTCACCTCTCCAGAATTACAAAGACATACCTTTCAACTAATTATATCCTTTTATATTTGCCATCCAGGAGGGCAGATGCAGCCCATTTCTGGTAACCCCAGGTCAGACATATGCAAGAGAACTGAATGATACTGGTAGCTAATGGGTAGTTAGCTAGACATAATGGTTTATTGTTCAAAGTTCTTAGATAATTCTTAATCTTTTAATTCTTTCCCATGTCTCTTTAAGAGAGAAGAGTTTATTTTTTAAAAATCTGTACCTATCCCAAATGGAACTTGCTTTTTAGAAGAGCCAACAACCTATACATTTATCTGGAAGCTGAAAACAGAGGTTGCAGATTATTTTGGGGTACCTAAACATGAATCTCATCTTAGAAAGAAGAATCTTGATTTTGTAAACTGTACCAAGCATTATGAAACATTCTGAGACATAAGGCAGAATCCTCTTAGTTGCCCTAAGAGACTTTGTATATGCAGGAATGAGCTGTTTAATTTTGATTACAATCTACCTATGCTGAGGGTTTCACAATTTCATATCACAATGTATTAAGAAAAATAACCAAGTTTGGCAATTCGTTGTATAGTTTCTGAGAGACAGTCTGGTATATAGATGAAGGCACCAGGCTAGAAAGTAGAAGCACACGAACTTTAATTCTGTGTGTGGAAAGGGAACTTCATGAGGACAGTGGTGATACCCAAGCAGGAAAAGCCCAAAGGGAACATCAGGCCAGCCATAAAACAAACTTGCATAGGAAAAGAGATTTGATAAAAGGTATTGAAAGAAGCCCCCTAGACAAAAGCCAAGTAATTAAGAAAGCTAGGGAAACAAGAAAAAGAAATCCCTTACAAACAAAAGGTCATGCCAAATCAGCAAAACAAATAGACAAAAGATACGAAATGAATTCCATAGCAGACAGGAGATTGCCACCAAACAAATATAAGAAAACATTAGGATGAAACTGATAATCCAATCAAACCACCCCACAGAGTTTACCCTCTGGCGGAAATGAAGACAACCCCCTGACAGGATTTAAAACATTAAGAAATACAAACACAAGCACTCACACACAAAAGGAGAAAAGGTATAAAAATCAGGAGTTTATTATACAAAGATGGCTAGCCCCAGGAACGCAGACTTCTTGCTATCTCTTGCCTTCCTGAAAATTAAAGGAACCTGCTTCCAAGTAGTTGTCTCTGTCTGTGTCCTTGTACTGGAGCACTCCCAGCAGGAAAACCGAATCCTTAGAAGAAAGGCATTTTACAGCCTTTCAACATGTGTTAGGTACAAAGCCAGCTTGGACCTTAGACCAGTCTCTTTTTCTCAATCCTAGAAAGGAAGCAATAGCAAACTAATTCTGAAAAATATTGCCTAGAAAGCTACAGGGCCTTTCGAGACAAATTCCCAGAATCTTGAATAAAAGGGGAGAAAACCAAAGGTTTCACATACTTATATATTGTTATTTACTCTTCTCCTACTAGATTGGCTGCCCGAATCCTGTGGAGAATTGAAAGAGAAGGAGGAGGCCTTACTGAGGGGTGTCTGGTTTCCATTGACAGCCTGCAAAACCATGTAGAACATTTTGGGGAGGAGGAAAAGAAGGAGCTGCGGATGGATCTGGAGAGCTTCCTGGAGTTCTGGCCACCTGAGAGCAAACAGTTTGGCATGCAATACATCTCCCACATATTGGGTGTGGTATGTATCTATTGTTGAAATCTGGAAGGAATTGTGGGAGAGAACTAAAGCAAATTTATCCTGCAACCAGTCCATCATTTATAGTGATTTGCAATATCCAAGGTCATGTGACCGCCACAGTTTGGATGATTATAAGTTTTTCCTGAAACCAGTGTTACTACTTCTGTCTTTTTGGAAGAAAAGTCCCATAACAAACAATGGTTTGGCTTAACAACTGGGGTGTTCACTTAATAACTACATTTATAACCATTGTATTGTCAACCACATTTATAACCACTGAAAGTCAAAATCGACTCTGCTCATGTGATGGCCACTTTATAACCATCACAACTTTCAACTGTAATTGTCAGTCTCAATTATAATTGTAAATCGAGGACTACCTGTATAATGGACACATTGTATGAATGTAGTTCATTATATTCAATTAAGTTATGATTCATTACTTAGCACACTGTAAGGAGGCTGCTTCTTAGAAGAATGTTTGGTGCACTTCATAAAACTCATACAAAGAGCTCCATTCTTTCAGGTAAATGGTGGGGTTTGGGTTATTTTTGTTCTTTATAGCATAATCTGTAACAAATCAAGATGATGGCAAAATGATAACATACATGCTAGGTTGCCATTACATTACAGTTTTTAATTGCTTCCTGGAAAATCTATGGCTGTTTATTTTTTAAAGACTAGTTTCTTTCTCCCAGCCCTTTTCCTTACTACTGGATTATTTAATGGAGCATTTGGTCCTTTGACACACCAGTGTGGGTATTCTTTACAGCAGGAAGACAGTAATTAACTGACTGTCTAAATATGAAATGTTGGAAGCTTATGGGGCATATCTGAAGTTTTTAGAATTATTACATCAGGAATCCACTGACTGGTTGGCACCTTCACTATGTTTTTAATCTACTTAGCCCAAATGATGCTGTTCCACCCCACCTGAAAAACAATAGGGGGGGGGAACAGCTCTTGATAAAACACATTTGAATCCTTCAGAAAATTTTGTGAGATTGGAAGATAATCACTCTCCCCTTATATCTAATTTGTCCAAAAAAAAAAGGCAAAATAGAAGTTGCAACCACATGACAAATCCTGTTTTGTGTACATGTCTATTGCAGGATTTTAAGAATTAGGAAAATTAAGAAAATGCATTTCTAAAGTATGCCAGGAATGTAGTGAGAGACATAAGAAAAAAGAGAGGGAGAGATTATCGCTGTACATAATTTTGGGATTTATATATATTATGTAACCTGTCTAGTAACTTGTGATGATTTTAATATAGATCGTAACAGATGGAATGAGTTGAATTGTGCATCAATTTATATTTCTGTTCCCAAATTCTGTCTGAAAAATCGATCCCTCTGTACAGAAACTGGCTGTCCCTGATCTAAAAAAATATTTGTTTTCCTGATCCATCTTATTTTTTTGTTTTTGTGAGAGCAGATCAATTGCAATGGTTTTACCCTGAGTGACCAAAGGGGACTTCAGGCAGTTGGTGTAGGCATTTTCCCCAATCTTTGCTTGGTGAATCATGATTGTTGGCCCAATTG
This sequence comes from Pseudonaja textilis, assembly GCF_900518735.1. The sequence goes on from NW_020769401.1 coordinate 548,663, forward strand.
TACTGTCATCTTTAACAATGGCAAGTAAGTATTCCTTCCCTAAAACATTCTTTTCTGTTCAGAGATTAAAACAAAATATTTCAGAAAACAGTCTGCTTTTCAGATAAAAGATAGCCTAACTCTAATGCATCGACTTCCGCTTCCAGAAAATATATAATATGGCCACTGCTGAACTCATCTAGAAAAATGGGGAACTCACTGGAACATTATCTAGTAGAAATCCCATTTCAGCGAATGGGAAATGCAGGAGACTGTTACAATGTTCTTAGCAAGCTGAAAATTATTCAATAAAGACTGTGCCACTAAATGGTTCAGTGGATTGTATTTAAGGTGTATTGTCAAGAACATGGAACAATCTTGGACCTAAAAAAATAAATTAAGAAAATGGTTGAATGAGGTAATACTTTAACTACTATGTTTTTTTTGCATTGAATAAATTCCTAGCATGACTTAGTGATGTCAGTGAAATTCTGATTCACTAAGATGGTAATCAATCTGTTGATGGAAGCGATTAAGGGTCATAATGATATTTATAGACAGAATCAATCTTTCTTAAATCTGCACTTTCCAACAATGTTGTTCAATCAGTCAGAAAAGGCTCCTTCTGGCCTGTATGAAAAGACAAGGACCCAGTCATCTTCTTAGAGAAAGGATAGTGACAACTATATTCTCCCTTAAAATATGCTCCATCAATAATATGTTTGATTGCAATAAATGTAAGAAATCTACTTCGAAAGATCTACTTCTTGGTAAGCTAGAAAAACGTGGAATAGATAGCACCACTACGGGATGGACTCGCAACTGGCTGACAAACCATACTCAACAAGTAGTCCTTAATAGGTCAAAGTCTACATGGAGGGAAGTATGCAGTGGAGTGCCACAAGGTTCTGTCTTAGCCCCAGTACTCTTCAATATCTTCATTAACAACTTAGATGCGGGAATAGAATGGGAACTTACCAAATTTGCAGATGATACTAAGCTGGCAGGAATAGCTAACACCCAAGAAGGTAGGCACAAGATCCAGATGGATCTTGACAGACTAGAACATTGGGCCCTATCAAAACAAATGAAAATCAGTGTAGAGAAAAGTAAAGTCCTACAAGTCTTTTTCTTTAGACGAGAAAAACCAAAAGGACACATATAGTCTGGGTGAAACCAGGCTCAATAGCAGTAACTGTGAGAGGGATCTTGGAGTCTTAGTGGACAACCAGCTAAATATGAGTCAGCAATGTGCAGCAGCTGCCAAAAAAGCTAATGCAATCCTAAATTGTATTAACAGAGGGATACAATCAAGATCAAGGGAAGTACTAATGCCACTCTATAAAGCACACTTAGAGTACTGCATCCAGTTATGGTCACCACATTATAAAAAAGATGTTGAGACTCTAGAAAAGTGCAGAGAAGAGCAACCAGGTTGATTAAGGGACTGGAGACTAAAACATACAACGAACAGTTGCAGGAACTGGGCTTGGCTAGTCTAGTAAAGAGAATGACCGAGGGAGACATGATAGCGGTCATCCAATATTTGAGGGGCTGCCACAGGGAGGAAGGGGTCAAGCTATTTTCTAAAGCTCCTGTAGATGAGAGGATAAGAATTGGAAGTCCAAATGTGATCCCTCTTGAATGTTGCTGTACATATATTCTAACTATCTCATAAAACAAATTGTGAATAGCAGGAGAAGCATGTGAATTCTGAGTAAGAACCAAAACTTAAATTAATGTTGCTATTGCTCAGAGGTGAGCAGCTCACAATCCATAGTTTTTTTATGGCTCCCATGTTTGTTTTTTTATGGCTCCTTGCTTGTAACTCCGGAATTCCTATAAATCACGCAAGCATTATTCAGTAGCAAAACACTAGCATTCAGGGAACAACTTCTGATATCTTTTTTTCAGAAATTAGAAACTAAATAGATATGTTAAACTTTAGTAGGCTTAAGACGTTCACTTTATTAAAACTTGCCACAACACCTTCTCAGTTCCAAGGCTCTTCCAGGAACTACTACTTGGGTGATCTCAAAGTCTTTGCAGTCCCTAAAAGCTGATTAAAAATGAATACCACCACAGTGCAGATAGGTCAGACCACAGCATGAGTCAAAATATCAGAATATCAGCCTGGTATTTTTAATTTCACTTTGGCTCCCTCTGTAATTCTGTGCCATGTACCTTGAATTGGAAAAGGACCGTGTAGAACCTCACTGACAAGGTGGGAAAGGGTAATGTATTTGTCATATTTGATTGGATGGGGTGTTGGGCAAGGCATGAAGTGTCCAAAACTAAAGCCAGGATGCTGTTGAAAAGGCTATTTTTTGATGGAGGGGCATTTGCACTGCAGCTGCAGCTGCTTTGCCAGCATTTTGTCATTCTTTTTGATCAGGGCTATGTGAAATAGATCAATTCACAAGATGACTTAAAGAAAGCAGCACGGGAAGGTTCCTACCTAGCTAGTTATGTCTTCTGCTACTACCAGAAAAAAAACACCAAACATATTTTGAGATGGATTGACTAATACTAGGAGAGAAAGCCCAGTTGGAAGTCATTCCCAGCAATACAGGACGCTGCTGAGTGGAAAGAGTGGAAAGCTCTGGTTCAGCTGTAGAGGCTGCCTTTTAGACTGCTGTTACTATTTGTCACTCTTATCCTTTCAAGAGGAGAATAAGAATTAATGAAATTTGCTTGTAAATTTGTAGTGTTTAATTTCAGTTGCCTGAAAATAAACCCCATTATAAGGTTTCAGGATAAATTAAAACATAAAAGTAAAGTAAATTATTCTGGTCCAATATCTATCGTCCATCGTTTCTAGTAACTTTTAGTGGTTATGTATCCTATCAGAAGGCCTGGATGAGGCATAGATTATATGCTAGAGGAAAACCTGAAATCAGATAGTGGAAATAGTTAAAGACAAAACATTTTATTGTGTCTAGCATCACTTTTTATACTGATGCTTTGTGGTATATTTGCAGTGAATCCAGTAAGGTAATACATGTGGTATATTCCAGGGGTGAAATTAAACCACCTCGCCCCGGCTTGGGAGAGGTAGTAGGGACGATTTGAATCAGTAAAAAATCACCCCTGGTTGCTATTATTATTATACCAAGCCATACCCACAGCTATACCCACAGAGCCGGTAGGGAAAAATTTGAATTTCACCCCTGATATATTTTTAATTATAGTGAGTAGACTACCAAAAAAGTTCTGCTTGCTGTTACTAATACTATAATGCTGAAGCTGATCTGCATAGTAAGACCTACTTTTGCTAAGGGAAAGTTCTACTGAACCTTGGAGCTTAGTTTCATTAAATTCTTATTCATAAATCATGAATGGGAAGGAGAGAGCCCAAGAGGACCAGGAGATGGAAAATCTAAGCTTTGTGATCGCCTTCAACTCTGGTTCCTCCACTAGAAGAAAATCTAGTCGGTCAGTCAACCAATCATCATGAAATACAAATATTCCGGTGCTAGAGTCAAAGCCTGTTCGAGAAGGGAAATTATAAATTGTATGGTCTTAGGCTTCCAGCTGATAATTTCATATGCTTCTTTAATGTTGTCCTTGGTATATGCACGTCAATGTGTAGCTGCCTCCAAACATTCAATCTACTAAATGTCTGGGCTCAGATTGCTTTTCCAGTGTTTCTACCTTTGTAAAACTGCAGGTATCTGTTTTTTTTTTTCCAGTCATGAGGCTGTAAGATCATTGTTCCACACCCAGATGAGGTGGGTCAGTCTTGAAAGCATAATATACTCCCTTCTCTCACTACTTCTCTATCATCCTGCATCACTATAGACGAATCACAGACAATAATAACCCAACTTTGGAAATGTCTGTTGCGTGTAATTCCACATTTTCCATAATCCCTAAGCTAAATCCCACTAAACCCAGCCCTTAATTTAATACTTCCTGCATTTTGTAGTGTATAAGTACTATAATATTAATTGTGATTGTCACCCCTGTTCTTATCAGATCAACTTGCCCATCCTTCTTAACATTGGAACTATCTTCTTTTTCCTTCTTTCCTTTCCATAGCAGTGACAGCATGACCTGTGTTAATGGGAATAAATCCTATCAACCTTTCATCTTATTTGCAGGTGACTCATTGCCTGAGACCCGTTTCTCTAATTTTGGTTGTGATGATTACAACTACTTCCAACTGAGGAGAGGGATTGGCCATTCCATCCCTTCCATCCCATTTCCTACCCTGACAAGTTTTTGATTGTAATTTCAGGAGGGCCTGGCAGGAGAAAAGAAGACCACTAGGCCTCTGAAAACTTTCAAGTGTATTTTGAGCATTCTTGGCAAATCTTTGTACAATCCTTGGAGATTTATTCTGTGTATTTTTGAGGAATACTCAAAAATATTTTAAGTTTTTAAAAAAGGGAATTAATTGAATTATAGAAATGATAGAAATTCATCCCTTGATTCAGCTGATTATAAACAAGCTGGAAGGAGCTGCATATTTTGAAACCAAATATCTTCACAGCTGATGTAAGAAAGCGTGATTGTCTCTGTATGTGCGTGAATGTAATTGTAGTTAATGTGGCATGTAAAGAAGTATTCTTTCTAAAAAAAGTGACAACTTGTACTGGGAAGTTGTGGTTAAAGTATACTAACAGATTTATTACTTTGATGTAATAAAGGGGAACTGAAAGGTAATTACCATATATTTCTCAATGCTTCTGGGCTACTGTTGAAAATGAAACTGGAATGAACCAAATCAATTCCAGTATGTGAGGTTTATGCACCATACCAATTTTTAAAGGAAGAATAACAGAGAAAATTGAGAATGTGAGAGAAATTCTTTATGTTACACATCTGGAAACATTGCTTTTTATATTCGGATAGACATAATTTAATTTAATAAGGATCTCCAGTGACACTACTGTCAGAAGTAGGAGTGATAAGGGTGCATGGCAAAAACAGATTCATGTGCTCAAAAACTGAATGTTTAGGAATGGCATGGTTAATGCATCTGTACATGTGCATGTAAGTCTGCTTTTGCTTATTTTTTATAACAACTCTATTTCTAACTGATGTACCATGTACATGATTTCAGATGTGATTTAAGTGGTCTAGTGCAGGGGTCGACAACCTGCAGCTCTGGAGCTGCATGTGGCTCTTCCATCCCTCTGTGGCTTCCTGTCACCAGTCAGTGCCATAATTTTGAGAGGAGCTTCCGGTTTTGGGGTGGGAAGCATGGCATGCCAGGAGGAGACTCTATGGCAAGGGGTGGGTTTTCTGGTCAGCTCCACAAGGGGCAGTTAAGACAGGAAAAAGGATGCCATGCTAGGAGACTCTATGGTGGGGGAACCGGACTTCTGGCTGGCTCCATAATTGAACGTGGGGCTTCTGGTTAGTGTTTAAGGTTGCCGACACCTGGTCTAGAGACTATGTTGAATCCCTCAAGTTCAAATTCTAAAGCTAAGAAGATCCACCCTGCTCAAATACATGGAAGATGCCACTCAAAAGTTGTCTACTAGTGGCAAGAATAATAGGTGAAAAGTATCCACAAGTGACCCTCTTCCTCAACCTCACAAATAAGTGCACAGAGCCCCACCCCTTTACCATGCATTCTGGCTGACTCATTTATTGAAAGTTATCAGTTAACTGTGGCGGTGTGAAGTAGTGACTACAGCATATGTGATTTTTCAATGGCAGTGAGTGTGCTGAAAGTAAGAAGGAAAATGTCAATTAAAATGTAATTTGTATAACAAAATAAAATGAGAAGATACTTATCCAGAATTTTGTAATGGTGCTTTCAAAATTATACTTTAACACATGAATATGCTATAGACTCTAATTTTATAAAAACTAAATTGTTTAAATTTTTTAACTTTAATTAAAGAATAGTGAGCACTATATATCTGCCTTTTGAATTTTTGATAATTTGTTCAAAACTGGACACTGCATGTGAAATTATAGAGGTTGTTGAATGAGATTTTCTCTTTAGTCAGAAAACAAAGCTGCTTTGTTCTACCAATGTTTAACAAGAGCCGGGAAAAAATGCTCTTCAATAAAAGAAATAAAAGAAAAATAAAGTGGTTTTGATTTCCATAATTGTATGCAGGCATTAATTTGACCAGTTCATATTACAGAATTTTGTTCACCCTTGTACAGAATTGAGTTCAGAAGACAGAAAATTCCACAAAATAATTCGTGGCTTTGCTTGGGAAGATACATCCTTAAAGAGTTTCTTTCCTAAGAATCTTAATTATAGAATCAGATAATTATTGCAAATGATCTAATGCTTCTTGCCTTATTTAAAACCAGGATAGAGCTACGTGTATTGAGTAAGATCTCTGTAGGAGAAGAGCTGACTGTTTCCTATATAGACTTTCTCAATGTCAGTGAAGACCGAAAGCAGCAACTGAAAAAACAGTATTATTTTGACTGTACCTGTGAGCATTGCCAGAAAGGAATCAAAGATGACCTGATGTTGGCTTTGAAAGAAGGGAATGAAAAGGTAAGACTTTGACAAATTTCAGAATATTTCCAGGAATATAGATGGATAAGTACTGAATTGGTTATAGAAAGATTTAGGTTCAAATATGCCTTCAGCTGCCTGCCCGCCCTCTGCTCCATCCCCCACTGTAGCCAAACTGCTCTGTTCTGCATTCAGGGCGGAGCCAACTTACAACTACCACCCTCTGACACCCTGCTCATCCACCCACTTATAACAGCTCTTGCTCTGCCCATTGCTTCTCTCTTCTGACAATTCGCTCACTCTCCATCTAGTGCCTGCGGTGAGTTATACCCACAGCAAATTTCACAAGATGTCTTGTGAAGAAATGGTGGCAGTGAACTGGCAGAAAGAATTTGGTGGTGGCAAAAAGGCTGCCCGCAGCTCGCTACACTGAACTAGTGGCATTGAGTCATCACAGAAAGCTGGAGAAAGCTGTGGCCCATATAGATGATGGGAATAAGCAAAATTCCTACTAATGCTGATTTTATTTCAGCTGCCTGACTTTTCATAGTATAAGAAGGACCATTTTGACCACTAAATCCAACTCTCTGCCCAGGATTTAATTTAATTTTTATTTAACCCAGATTAAAATATCTTGGACAGATTATTGTTTAGTCTGCACTTTAATGTACCCAGTAAAAAGAAGGCTACCATCTCTCTAGATAACTGGTGGTACTGTCAGATTTCTCTTAATGTTTGGAAATTTTTTTCTAATATTCAAATGGTTTTGCATTTCTGTAACTTACTCTTATTATTATTATTTTCCTCTACCCTCCGGGAAAAGAGAATAAATGTTAGTTTTCCTTTATGTGACACCCTTTCATCTGTTTGAAGCATGCCATCAAAATATCTCTGTGTCTTTTCTCAAAACTCAAAACATCTTCCTTCAGTCTTCTTAATACTCTTAGGAGTTTAATTTCGTACAGTAAAACAGTTTTGTGTGGGAAAATCAAAGACAGTTTTGTGTCTGTGTTCTGTACCATATTCAGAAAATTTCAATAGGTTCTTGTGATTTCTTGTTCATCTCTGTTCATCTTCATTATTGTTCTTTGAATCTGTTTCAGTTGAAAAAAATGAGCTAAAGTGAATCTTGCAAGGTTTGTTCCAAGACATTATTATCTTGATAATAAAAAGAAAATTGGATTTGCTTTATGATGTTCTTTGATAAGAAAAATGAGGAAGCACATGCTAATATCTTTCGCTTATTTCTCACAGATATCTCAAGAAATGGTGAAAGAGGTCATTCAGTTTTCTAAGGAAACCATGAAAAAAGTTGAAGCAGCTCGTTCTGATGGGATATACCATGAAGTAAGTTATTGGACACCAGATTTTCTGCAATGATTTCCTTCACGATAATTTAAGTGTTACAGGGAAATTTTCTTCCATCTCCCTAGGACTCCATAGCAGTGTGGGCCATCTGAACCCCTTTTCTGTGAATTTCAAAATTCAGCAAAAAAAAAAAAAAAGGCCAAATAATGGCAATTGTCTGTCATTTTTAAAATAAGGAAACAAAAGTTCTTAGGAAAATGATCTTTCCAAAGTAGTTAAAAATGGAACAAAAAGCTCAGTCTTGTTGCTTCTAGGAATTGTGTCCTGCTTATTGTAAAAAAAAGAAAGATTTTTTTTTAAAAAGTGTATCCTCACCCTGCCAAAAATTTGCCAGCTCCTGCTTCATAGTATGGGACTTTTTGACAACCAAGGGAAACTTGATACAAGTTTTACATTTAATGTTCAAAATAAAATATTTTCCATACATTATCTTCAGATACATCTGTCATTATGTATCTTCCTTCCCAAGAGGATTGTATGTGTGATGGCACCCCATTTTTGAGCAAAGTGCATTATATATTCTACTGTTCCCCATCCCTACCAATCTAGAGTTAAGATGTCATTGAGGCCATTATGATAAACCATCATTTTCTGATGTTTTTTTTGTACCAGTAGTTTTGCTTTTTGTTTTGCATTTGGATTTTAGCAAGATCATCCTTCATGAATATTTGTCTCTTTATATTATTGTATCATAATTACTTCAAATTACAGATAGAAAGACAGACAGATAGACAGACAGACAAACATATAGACATAAATATATGAATGAAATTCCCATTTTGCTTCATCTCAGCAGGAAAGGCAATCTAAAAGGCATCCTCTTAAATTAATTAGTACAGAGGGTCAGCTAAGACTGGCTGTCTCAATAGAGATTTTGACCAAAGTATAAAATAGTATAAAGTACAAAATTTATATTGGTTTTGTCTTTTCAACTTTTACACTTGTGGGAGATTAAAAATGTGTAGCTGCCTTTTGGGGAAATGTTGATTGAAGTGATGGCGCTAATCTTCACAAAATAAACATAACTTTTGTTCATTAGATTAACTCCAGATAATATAAACTATAAACATATAGGTTTTTTTTTAATTCTGTCCCATTATTGGTTTAAATCTATGAAATTTATGCACGTTTATAACAAGTATTTCAATTACTACAGCCAAAGATCAGTAAAAAATGCTACCTGTACAAAAAAAACTACATAATATGTAACAATAAATACCATTAATGCAGATTTAAAAGTTATCATCTCCGCCACGCTCCATTTTTTGCCTCCTGGGCCTCAGGGAAGCCTCCTGGGAAGTCATTTTTGCTTCAAAAAGGTTTCCCTGAGGCCCAGGAGGCAAAAAATGGAGTCCCCCGCACCCGTTTTTTGCGTCCTGGGCCTCATAGAAGTCTCCTGGGTGAAGCAGTAAGACAGCGAGAGGGATCCCAGCACAGCTGATGTTGGAACAGCTGATCATCGGGAAGAAAAAGAAGAAGAAATACCATAAGGAGTGACTGGGCGGGGTGGAGCGGGTGGGGGAGAATGCAGTCAGTGATGTGCGTGATGTTGTGCATGCATGATAAGGACTGACTGGGTGGGGAGGGGAGGGTTGGGCAGAGAGGGGCAGGGCCAGCCAGGAGCATGATTTACTCGTTCTCCAAACTGGGAAGAATCATAACCACTGGTTCTATAGAACTGGTCCAAACTGGTAGAATCCCATCCCTGGGATTATCTTTCCTATATAATCTAGTTTTCTACCTACTCAAATATTGACTGCGAAGATGAAGATTGGTGAGTTTCTGCTTACAGAATATTACTCTTTCAAGCCCACAGAAACCAACAAAATACTGAGATAACATTTCTTCAAGATCTAATTCAATTTAATTTAATTTAATAATGATAGGGAATATTTAGTTAAGTGTTCATGTGCATAAAATAACTCACCAGTGACATGAAAGAACTTGACTATTAAAGCTTCTTTCCAGTCCCTCCCATATAATGCACAATTGGAAGAATCCAAGGGACGGAGTCCATGCCTCCAGAGAGGTCCAGGATGCATAGCCTGTAAAGACAGTTGATGAACTACCTGGTCCTTTAAAGTGTAAAAGGAAGGCAGATGAAATAAAGAAAGAGACATTTCTGATGCTCGTGTTGCCATATCATAAAAGCTCCTGGGACAAATCTGCTATTTTATAGTTTTATAGTTGCAAAAGACATTGACCTCAGTTTTATTTAGTGTTAGGTAATTAGTAAGATTAGCAACAGTAAAAACAAACCAGAAAAATCCATATCAACCTCCAAACAATACAAGTGAGAATCTTAATAGTAGTTTAACTTAGCTGTTCGTACACAAATAAAAAAATAAAATCTTAATATCAATGCAACCTGAACATCCCACATACTGAAAGAGCTCAGGTTTAATGGCTTTTCTAACAACAATAATTTGGAGTCACACTTAAAATACTGTATATAAAAATGTAGAACTGTACCCAATGTTATTGCATTATTATTGCACCAACATAGAACTATTTCTCTGCATTTATTCCAGATGAATTATAAAACTCCTTTTTTTAATTATGGTGGGACTAATTACAGGAACAACTCATATCCACACTCAAAACTGATCAGTCATTAGAGCTAGGCAGGGGTAGGATTCAATTTTTTTAACAACCGGTTCTGTGGGTGTGGCTTAGATGGTGGGCTTGGCTTAGTGGTCATGTGACTGGGCGGACATGGCTTGGTGGTCATGTTATGGCTGGGTGTGGCCAACTCAATATCACTCACATCGAGGCACGCATCTCCTCGCCTGGCCACTCAAGACTGTGGGGATGCTGCAACAGTCGTAAGTGTAAAAAAGGGACATAAGTCTCTTTTTTCAGTGCCATTGTAACACACAAGCGAAGTACCAGCAAAGGAAGGGAAAAAAACTCTAGAGAGGTTCCTGAGCCAGGAAATCTAGTCCTGCCAAGAATGTAATAAGGGTTAACGGAGAGGCAGTTTCTGTAAGCAACACCAAAATGTTTCCTTCCTGCCTTCCTTACAGGATTAGGCCAATAATTTCTTCTAACAACCGGTTCTCCGAACTGCTTAGGATGTTAACAACTGGTTCTAGCGAATAGGTGCTGGTAGAATCCCACTCCTGAAGCTAGGCCTCTTTATTCTATCCAGTCCCTCTTTTTTGATTATTTTGTTCTTGTGGTTGTGACAGGTGGTGAAATTGTGCCGAGAGTGTCTAACAAGGCAGGAACCAGTGCTGGGAGAAACCAATATTTATCTGCTGCGGATTCTTAGCATCTTGTCTGAAGTTCTCTCTTACCTCCAGCTCTTCGATGAGGCTTCTGGCTATTCAAAACAGATGGTGGATGGTTACCTGTATGTGACCAGAGTCTCTTTCTTTTCTCTTCTTCAGTAAACCTATTTATAGAAATGAGAAAAATAAACAGACTTGGTAACCCTCTTTTACGTAATCACAAAAATACCCATATGAGGTATTGAAGCAATAATGAGGGAAAGCATTTATGATTCTTAGAAATTAATATAACCAAGTTAGTGTTGTAACAATATAAGGGCTAAATCTATCAATTCTGCTTTCAAGTGGAAAGATCATAAAAATATTTAAAATAAGTAAAATGTAGAGTGTTTATTCTCCCCCTGTATATATGTAACCAAAATAGAATTCTTCCTTAGTCCCAGATAAATTTGCAATTGTGGTACAAATCTTGGATTCCCCTTCGGGGTGGTTGCAAATGGGTTAGTAGTTTGCTGTTTTCCTCTTTGCATATGTGTGTTCAGTAGATTACTATCTATCCACAATATCATTTTTAAAACAGTAAGCTGCACTCGGCAAAGAACTATGGAAGCCTCCCTTTTTTACCCCCTCCTCACTCTTTGATCTGTTTCTTGAAAATGCAGCCACATTTAAAACTTGCACATATAGGAGATTATCTGAAGGACTGAAGGAATATTGAATATTACCTAAGAAGCATTATAAATGCAACTCCTGATTGAAAAGAAGGATGGAAATTATTGTATTTCTTAACTTTCTTTCTTTTTTCTTTCCTTCCTCCTTTCTTTTGACTTGTCTTTTATTCCATGATAAGTTTTTAAATAAAAGTTCTTTTTAAAAAAGACTTATACAACATGCTTCTTCTCTTTCGCCCTCAGAAAGCTTTACCATCCCAAAAATGCCCAACTTGGGATGGCACTCATGAGAAGTGGAGTCACCCACTGGCATGCTGGGCTTATTGAAGCAGGCCATGGGATGCTTTGCAAAGCTTATGCTATTCTTTTGGTGACACATGGACCCACTCATCCAATTACCAAAGATCTGGAAGTAAGTGATTTTCAAGGGTGATGAAGCATCTTTTGGATTCAGAGATTAATAAATTTTTATTTGTGATGCTTACTGTCAAATTTTCTGGAATTGGATCTATCTAGCAATTTGTCTACATAAGAATTAGCAAATTTCCTGCCGTTCTCCATGACTAATAGTTGTTGAAGTAATATAAAGGTATAATTAATAGTGATAGAAGAATGTGGCGAATTGTTTATCAAATTGCATAGAGTACTGTGATAAGAATAGCTGCCTGTGATAGATTTAACTTTGAAAGTAAGGATTTCTTCCACAGACTACAGTTAGAATGGTATATAAAAAATGAATTTTCTGTGACTTGCAGTTTCTTTGCATTCATGTAGGCCATGCGTATTCAATCTGAGATGGAGCTACGCATGTTCCAACAAAATGAATTTATGTATTACAAGATGAGAGAGGCAGCTCTGAAGAACCAAAAGATCCAGATCATGCCTGAGCCCACCAGTGAGGTTTCAGTTGGCCTCTTTCAGAAGAAGCAATAATAAGCTCCTTTGCTGATCTGAATATATACCCCCATATTCCTGCAGCTACTGCACCATCAGCATTTCTTCTGTTAAGAGAAAGACTGATATATGAAGGGGGAAAATATTTTATCCTGAATGTTGGCTTCCAAAGGACAAATGTAGTTGGAAAAATGTCATATATTTTATCATATTGATTTAGATATGTTCACACAATGCATCTTCACAATTATTAATAAAACTGTTGCAGTAATATGTATCTTTAACACAATTCGTTTACAGTTGGTACATATATACAAAAATGTCATTTTGTTCTGTTTCCTATGTTTCTGTTGAAAGTAGGATTGTTGAAATAATGTGATGAAGAAAAAATTGCATACAGAAAGTTAAGGTACAGTGTTCCCTCCATAAATTAGTTGAAAACTTCCTATAGACTGAGTTTTAGCTGTCAAAATTTTATTATTAGCTTTTCATACGGTTCTTAGTGATCCTTCCTTCCTTGGTATGACTTGAAATAATGAAGATTGCATGGATTAAGGGCGTGCAAAGATTAGAAACTGATCCTCAGCTCAGGAGAATGGCTCCTCCCAATCTAGAGGCAAAATTATCAGAAGGAGTCTGATTTTTCTTTCCTCAGTCTGGGGGAATAGATCATCATGATTTCTTTCCAATTTTACACCATGAATCAGCAAATATTACACTCCATTACCTAGAATGAGAAGAACAAATACTATCAGGCTATCATTTTTTTTCAAAAAGATCAGTGATATGGAATTTGGGGGAACAAAAACAGAGAGAAGCTTTTAAGGATGTCAAGTTTAACTGACTACAAATCAATTTAGAGGTTTAAGTAAACTATAAAGGGCAATCAAGAAAGAAGGGGAAGCAGGAGATGAATGGTGAAAATCCATGTGGGAGAGGATTTTGCACAGAGACAAAATGAGTTAGACATTTTCATTACAGCTATAGGTAACAATTGATGAATATACTTTTACTGGAATTATACAAATAATAATGCTTAAATTTAGAGTTCCTACAGCACGGTTCTTGCTCCTAACTCAGTGTGAACCATAGTGCTTTCCATTCCATATTTTAGATTGAGATAAGAGTTTTGTGTACATGAAATTATGACCAAATTGTTAAATGTCTTGATCTTAATAGGCAAAATGTGCACAGTACATCTGTACTGTTTTGGCAAATAGGAAAACAATTGCATAATATAGTTATTTCAACTCATTTTATTAGCAAGCATGTGCAAGAGGTATATGAATGAACATGCACACACATACACACAAATGTTGGATTTCTTGCATGATTTAAGACATAAGATTGGCATTCTTTTGAAGAACTCTTCCTATCACAAAATGGATATTCAGGTTTCTTTGTAATAATGAATGAACCTGGTAGCAGCAATAAAACTTTAATAATGAAATCAGCTAAAGAAGTTAATATATAAAAGAAATCTCTCTAAAGAAGTCTCCCTAAAGAGCCAAGGTTTAGGAGAAGTTATGAATTGTTTCATGCAACTGTCATAAAAGCATTTGGGAATAATATTTTTCATGACATTTTTTTTTGCTTCCTTTTGCACAAACCCAGGAAGATATAGACAGAGGCATGTCTTAGTATCAAAATGGAGTGAAAATAAAACTTCACAACATATTAGGTGTTATGGGGACTGGTAGAAGGTTAAAGGGAGCAAAGATCTAAGGAATATACAGTACATTCAGAAAGTACAGACCTCCTTCACTTGTATCAATTTTGTTATACTGTAGCCTGATTCTGCAGTTGTTGAAATTCATTTTTTTTTTCATTAATCTACACTCAGTACCCCATAATGACAAAGTGAAAACAGAATTTTAGAAATGTCAGTAAATTTATTAAAAAGAAAAAAAACTGAAATATCATATTAGCCTAAGTATTCAGACCCTTTGCAACACGTGAAATTTAGCACTGGTGCCTCCCATTTCTCTTGATGTTGCTGACATGTTTCCACACCTTGACTCCAAAGTCAACCTGTGGTAAATTAAATTGATTGGACATGATTTGGAAAGGCATATACCTCTCTATAGAAGGCCTCACAGCTGATAGTACATATTGTAGGAAACAGAGGTGGTATTCTGGAGAACTGGTAATGAAAATTTTGAGTAGTTCGGAGAACCAGAAAATACCACCTCTGACTGGCCCTGCCCCTATCTATTCTCTACCTCCTGAGTCCCACCTGATCAGATGGATCTCCTTTTGTTGCCCTGCACAGGAGAATGGAACTGGAAAGCAGGTTAGTGGGGTGAGGAGGTAATGGAGATTTTACAATATCCTTCCCCTGCCATGCCTACCAAGCCACACCACGCCCACCAAGCCACATCCACAGAACCAGTAGTAAAATTTTTGAATCCCACCATTGGTAGGAAAGCAAAAGCCATGAAGTCAAAGGAACTACCTACAAACCTCAACAATAGGATTATTGCAAGGCACAGATCTGGGGAAGGCTACAACAAAATTTCCGCTGCACTGAAGTTTCCTAAGAGCATAATAGCCTCCATAATTCTCAAATGGAAGTAGCTTGGCACAATCAGGACTCTTCTAAGAGCTGGTCACCCAGTCAAACTAAGCAATCAGGTAAGAAGGGACTTATTAAGAGAGATGATCAAAAACCCAGTTGTTACTCTGACTGAGCTCCAGAGATCCTGTGTGGAGATGGGACAGAGTTCCAGAAGAACAACCACTACTGCAGCCTTCCACCAATCTGGGCTTTATGGTAGAGTTGCTGGATGGAAGGTTCTCCTCAGTGCCAAACACATGAATGCCCCCAAAAAGCACTTGAAAGACTTTCAGATTGTGAGGAACAAAATTGTTTTGTCTTATGAAACCAAGATTGAACTGTTTGGCCTCAATTCTAAATGTTATGTCTGGAGAAAACCAGGCACCACTCATCACCTGCCCAAGAGCATCCCATGATGTAGTGAGTGAAGGACTGTTATTTGTATGCTGTAAGAAGCTATGGTAATACAACATATATAGCCATTCAAATATCTGTCTAGAAATATTTAAATGTCCCAAATTTATCAAAGTTGTATCCATACACAAGTTAGGGTTAGGGTTATAGTAGGAAAAGCCAACCAACTATATTTTTAGTTTTCTATATTTTCTTGTTAAGAAGTAAATTGAAAGATATGTTTCCTCTGTCAGGAACATGAAGGCTTTATATTTCAATCAGAATCTGAGAGATTAAAGCAAGAGAATGTATCACTCTATCCTGTTTTATCTCTATGTGCAAATGAAGAACAACTCATGTCTCAAAGCAGAGGACCCAGGGATTGTATTATGCTGATAGTGATAATGGTATGTAAGCTGTAAAATAGGAAACAGGTAAGCCTGGTACAATAGGCTAAATCTATGGTATAATATTTATTTCATTCTGCCTAGAATTTCTGAAATGATGCAAGCCAGTGTAGAAAGTCAGCACCTACCCCACCTAGGTGCTGACTTTCTATACTGGTTTGCATCATTTGAATAATGGAATATTTGGGGAAATATTTTTTAAAAGCATATTTCCTCTATTGGAGAAATGGAGAAACATGTTTTTAGAGGCAGAAAGCAGTCTCTCTGCCCCCCAAGCAGAAACTGAGGAGGCAGCTTTTAGAAATGCAGATGTGGTAATCCATTCAAGACAGGATATTTTGAAATTCACTGCAGCAAAGTCTGAACAAAGGCAGAATGGTAGGATTAAAAGCAGCCCGCTCACTCAAGAGCCAAAACAGGAAGAAAGCCATTAAGCCACAGTAACAACTTCCCAACACCCTTTCAGAACACAAGCCCCTTCATTGCACTATCCCAGAGCAATCCAAACTTCACCTGGGAGCTCAGATAAACAATAAACCAGAGGCTGTCCAGTTCAGAAAGATTTTTAGTTTTTTTTTACTCAGTTGTTTTTCCAAATCTTACCTGTTTCTTTTAAGATCTGTACATTAATTTAGGCATATCGGCAGAAATATATTCCATTACATTCTCTATATTAAACTATCTCTAAGAAGATGGATTTCCTGTAAGCAGAAGTTGTGAAAACATTCAAAACTTCCTGAGAAATAATCAGATTTTTTTAAAAAAGACAAGAATTTGGCTTCCATGAATTTATGTTTCTTTTGTTTCCATTACACACTTAAGTTTATAAAATTTTAAACTTTATTTCAAAGCCTTAGTTAATTCAGCTAGACTTATTTGTCAATAGCTATATACAGTGCTATTGATAATAAATATTTCCTATTGAAATTATTAGGACTTAAAATACTTGAATTTGGGCAATGCCGATGATGAAAACATTCATTAATGATTTCTGGCAGAGATCAATAGAATTTGATAGTCAAACAATCTTTATTGTTCATCAGGATACCTATAAGATATTCACAAAGGAATATAGTAAAGTTCTTGTGTAATTGAAGAGCAAAACCAAGTCATAAAGAATCTTCTGCTTTCCTTTCCTAGGTCTATAAGTGTGTACGTTTATTCCCTTATACATTCCATCATGTTCTCCAGAAGGCTATGGGATATTTTGCTTCAGCAAAGCAAACATAATTTGAAATTATTTGAGTTTTTAAAATTAAAGTGTTAATTGAATCTCATACCAGTCGGTAACAGATGCAAATAGATATGTGGATCTAACATTTGAGTAAATTGGATCAATGCCTTTTTTCCCATGTACGCAGAATTATTTCAATATATCATGATTTATGAAAGTAAATATATCACCTTAACATTCTCATTTTATATGTATATTTCATATTTTTGAGACCATAGAATTGCTATGTGTTAGGAATATAAGTAACCTAACAGGTATTTGGGTTGGAAATATATAAACCAGGATAGACATTTTAATACTGTAGCTTTAAGAGAGTCCTGGAGGTGTAATTGGGTGTGGTTTCTCAAAGGCCATAAGATGGAGCCAGAAACCTGGGTTGTTTAGTCTTAGTCTCAGAAGAAGTCTCAGTGAGTCTCTGTTTCCTTCTGTTGGAGAGTATTACTGTTCCTCCATTCTTCCTAACTGACTGATATTCATGGATTTGATGTAAGTCTGATACTGAACTGTTTTTGACAGTGGACTTTGATATTGGATTATCCCTGGATTGAAAACTGACTGATTTACTTATGAATGACTTTTGGACTGCTTGTTTTGGACTTTGCTTAAACCTTTCTGGAAGTAAAAAACCTACATTTACTGTACAGTGTATCTGTGTGCTGTGTGTGTATTATTCAAACACTTCTCTCAAATACGTCTCCCTGTATGTCCTCATTCTCCTAACGGGGAATTACCTCAACACTATGCACAAAAATAAAATAATGATAGTTACAACATGAACTAAAAAGGCTTGTGATTTAAAAAGTTATATTAAGCAAAAGCTGGTCCTTTTAGCCTTGCTTTTGTTTCTAACTGCTGCTTGTGATCTTGTTTCTCTACCTATACCTCGGAAATGTATATTTTTCCTATGGAGAATCCAACATTAAGTAAAATTTCTGGCTACTTCAAATTAGGAACTATGAAGAACTGCTCACCATGGTTGTCCTGCAAGGCTATAAAAAGAGAAGTTCGTAAACTGAAACATGTTGGTGGAGGAGCTGTAAAAAGGGTTTGTTTAACTTAATGGATCTCAAACTTCTATACTGTTAAGTTTGAGCAATGAGAGGCTGAACCAGAGCATGAGTGCAACAATACTTTATTATAACAATAAAGGGCTGACCGTGCTTGCCACGCCTGGAACTGGCTCGCAGCAATCAGCAACTGGTTGGACCCCGCAGCCTGCTTTTATAGCTGGCTGCTGGGGAGATCCAACCAATGAGGAAAGGGGGAAGAACGCCCACACAAAGTGAGTGGACCTGAGTGAGAACTCCTAGAGTTCTCAGGACATAACACCCCTTCCCCCCAGATGCGAACATGCATAGTCTTTGAGGTAGGCAGGAGGTTTATGTTGGCGCCCGGAACGGCGTAGCTCTGGAACATCGTCTGTCCGTCCGGGGTCTGCCTGGGAAGGCAGAGTCGGCAAAGTGTCACCAGTGTGCCCCTCGGTTTGGGCCTGCCCGGGGCTCGTAGGGTTGATCACTGGGGATGTGCTCCCGTAGACTGGATCGGGCTGGTCAACTGTCTGGGCGCCGCTGTCTGTGTTCGGGCTTTCGGAACCGGCTGTAGGTGTGAACTGATCGCCGGGCGTGATGTGGATGTGAGGCTGAGGATGAAGCCTCCCCTCGTCTTGTGCCTCTGGGTCCCTGCTGGCGAATGGTGCTGAGGCGTCTACGCAGTTGGTCTATGTGCCTTCTCCAGACGCGGCCATCCTCCAGTCTGACCCGATACGACCGCGGCCCGGTGATGGCTACGATCTCGCCCGGGATCCACAGGGGGTCTCCAGCGAAGTTCCTCGCGAAAACTGGCTCCTGTAAGATAAAATGTCTAACCCCCGATGTGGAAGCGAGGGGAGAGTCAGGGCAGTATTGTGGGTGTAGTCTGTCCAATACAGTCCTCAGACGCCTGCCCATCAGGAGCTCAGCTGGGGACTTATTGGTGACTGAACAAGGAGTTGAGTGCTGGCTCATCAGGAACCGCGAGAGTTTGTGGTGCCAGTCATCCTTGTTGAACCTTGCCAGGGCTTCTTTAGTGGTCCTGACGGCCCTTTCAGCCAATCCGTTACTGGCAGGATGAAATGGGGCTGTGAAAATGTGGCGGATACCCAGGTTGGCAGCGAAATGGCTGAACTCAGTCGATGCGAACTGTGGGCCATTGTCGGAGACAATGGAGTCGGGTAGCCCGTGCGTTACGAACAGGCGTGTTAACACGTTGGTGATTGCTAGTGTGGTGGTCGTGGATAGCTGTGCTACGTCAATCCATTTGGAATAGGCGTCCACGACCACTAGGAACATCTTCCCATGCAGAGGGCCGGCCAGGTCGATGTGAATTCTGGACCAAGGAGCGCTGGCGCTTTCCCATCTAGTAGGGGTGGCAATGGGGGGAGCAGGACGGGATTCCTGGCAATTGCTGCAGGAACTTACCCAATTGACAATGTCCTCGTCTAGACCCGGCCACCACACGTAGCTGCGTGCTAACGCCTTCATTCTCACGATGCCAGGATGTCCCTCGTGCAACGCTTCCAGAACTCGGGTACGCAGTGAGGCCGGGATGACCACTCGAGTGCCCCATAGTAGACAGCCTTGCAGACTGGACAACTCCTGCATGCGAGTCTTAAAAGGTGTGAATTTGTTATCAACATTGCCACCCGGCCACCCCCTCCTC
Organism: Pseudonaja textilis; assembly: GCF_900518735.1. The sequence goes on from NW_020769401.1 coordinate 568,532, forward strand.
ACCCAGTCGAGCACCTGGGCGAGCGTTTGGTCTGCCTTGGTTTTAGCAGCAATGTCCAGGGCAGTGATGGGTAGGTCCAACTGGGTGATCTCGAAAATAGCGTGGACAGGAGCAGGGTCTTCAGCCGGGGCCGGCAAGGGGCAGCGACTGAGTGCGTCAGCGTGGGACAGTGTTTTACCCGGGCGGTGTATAAGTCTGTAGGAGTAGGCTGCTAGGAAGAGAGTCCACCTTGTCATCCTAGGGGAGAGGACTTGAGGGGTCTGCTTGTCCCCGGCTAGTAGGCCCAGGAGGAGTTTGTGGTCCGTGACCAGTTCGAAAAAATGGCCAAAAAGGAATTCGTGAAATTTTTTCACGGCTGCAACAGCTGCTAGGGCTTCCTTATCGATCTGGCTGTAATTGCGCTCCGTTGCAGAGCGCGTCCTTGAGAAAAAGGCGATGGGAGCCTCGGCGCCATTGGGAAGCCTGTGACTTAGTACCGCCCCAATTCCAAAAGGGGAGGCGTCCGCTGCCAGTACTAAAGGGAGGTTAGGGTCGAATTGAATAAGTACCGCCTCTGACGTGAGTAGTGATTTGACGGCGTTAAAGGCATGGTCTTCCTTGCGCCCCCAGTGCCACGGTGACTTTTTATCCGGTAATCTGTGTAGGGGTTCAGCTACTGATGCTTTATGGGGCAAAAAGGATGCGTAAAAGTTCAATAGCCCCAAGAACGCCTGTAGTTCAGTTTTGGAGGTTGGAGTGGGTGCCTCGTGGATTGCCTTAACCTTGGACTCCAGGGGGTGAATGCCAGAGGCGTCAATTTTATAACCCAGAAAGTCCACCTGTCTAGTGGCAATGGCACATTTTTCTTTTTTCAACTTGAGGCCATGCTGTCTGAACCTCTCTAACACAGCTTGAACTCTTTGGAAGAGTTGGGGTCTGAAGATGTCGTCGAAGTAGGGTACTACACCAGGGAGGCCCTGCAAAATCCGCTCCATGAGGGATTGGAAAATACCCGGGGCAACACTTACGCCAAATTGGAGACGCTTGCATCGGAAGGCACCCCTGTGAGTGACAATTGTCTGGAGTTCCGCTGTTTGGTTATCTACAGGGAACTGCTGATATGCTTGAGACATGTCCAATTTAGCAAAAATGCTGCCTGGTTCGAATGTGTGTAATAAGTGCTGGATGACGGGCACAGGATAAGCGCTAACTTGTAGAAATTTATTGATTGTCGTCTTGTAGTCCGAGCAAATTCTCAGGCTACCGTCTTTTTTGAGGGGTGTGACAATGGGCGTCTCCCACTTGGCGAAATCTGTTGGCTCAATGACCCCTTGTTTTAATAGTTTATCCAATTCCGCATCTAGTTTTGGCCGAATAGCAAATGGGACCCTACGCGGTTTTAGCCTGATTAGGACTGCTTGGGGGTCAACTGAGAATGAGATGGGGGTACCGTTATAACACCCCAGCTCTTCGCTGAATACATCTGAGTAATCAGCAAATAAGGAGTCAGTGTCTGGGGTTGAGACAGCATGGACTCCTGTTAGCCCTAGGCCGAGATGGGGAAACCAATCGAGCCTCAATAAGGTGGGTAGATTGCCGTTAACTACCACTAGAGGTAGGTGATCTTTAAAAGCTCTAAAACTGACAAGAAACTTGCCTCTGCCGATTACAGGAATGGTCTTCCCCTGGTAGTCCTTCAGGCCAAACTGGCATCTCTGGAGCCGGCTAGTGGATAGGCTTGGTTGGAGCCTCTTAAGGGTGTTCCACGAGATAATTGAGAGCGCTGACCCTGTGTCAACCTCCATGCGGCACGGTTTACCTTCTAGGGAAATGGATAGAGAAATTTTACTAACAGTGTGGCAAGTGTGCTTGGCAAGGTGGTGCGTGCGACAGTTCAATACTTGCCTCTGTGGTCCCGAGTGCGAGGGAGGGTGCCTTTGTGCTGCGTTTTGGGGGGCTTGGCAGACTCTCGCGATGTGTCCCCTTTTATGGCAGTTATTGCAGGTGGCTCCTTTAAACTTGCAGGTGGCCCTCTGATGAGGTCCCCCACAGGCTAGGCACAGGGTGATGTGCTTGGGTGGACCGATGTTTTCTTGTTTGGCTCCTACCTGCGGCCGTCTGTCGTTGGAGAGGCGGTGGACTTCGTTTTCATCACTGATGGTTTCCTCTGCTACCACCTCCTCGGAGTGGACTGGAAGTGATGTCAGCTTGGCACTTGGGCCCTGGATTTCGGTGGCTGAGTTTGTTGCCAGCTCAGCTGCCAAGGCCTCCTCGACTGCTTGTGCGAGGTTGAGGTCTTTTTTTGCGAGAAGGCGCCTTTGCAGGTGGAGGTCCTTGACCCCGCAGACTAATTGATCGAGGAGCATGTCCTCCAGGTAGGTTCCAAACCCACAATGCAGTGCTGCTGTTCTGAGAGCAGCCATATATTGATTGATGGTCTCCTTGCTCGATTGCTTCCTCATACGGAAGGTGAATCTGGCAATCTGTGAGGGCCTGGGGGAATAGTGGTTAGTGAGAATTTCAAGTAACTCAGACCACGGAACGTTTTTCAACTCACGAGGAGCCACGAGCGCCGTGGCAGTATCGTAGACGGTGGCTCCACAGTAGATTAGGAAATACGATTTTTTCCGATGCTCTCCCGCATCCGCCAGGCCAACTGCGTCGATATAATGATTAAAGCGGTTCTTATACGATTCCCACTTCTCCTCGTCTGGTTTGAACGCCGGGAAGACTGGATTGTAACTCATGGTGCTGGGACCGGTTGAACAACCTGTGGAAAAAATCTCTCTGGGGCAGCAGACAGTGTTTTAGTGCCCGTGGTGGGCAAGTGATTTCAGCTCAGGAGAGGCTGTTTGCAATCCTCTCTTTCTCTCTGGGTTAACCACGTTTGGCTGTTAGCCGTTGATGGCGTTTGGATTTGCGCCTGTGTGGGCGTCAGTGACTGGCTACAGCGCTGTGCTGTACCTTTTAGGTTTCGCGCCTGATACTGAGCGGCTGCGGCTCGCAGCGCTTCACTTTCCCTGTAGCTGGGCTAACAAGCGGCTACAGATGCTTCTAACTTTCGATTCTGACCGCTCTCTCTGGCTGCGGATCAGCGTTTGCTTCTTATCGCTTGCTGGCCGCTTTCTCTGTCAGCGGATCAGCGTTTGCTCTTTTTGTTTGCTCTTTTTGTTTGCTGACCGCTCTCTCTGGCTGCGGATCAGCGTTTCTCTTATCGCCAGCCGATCGCTCTCTCTGGGCTGCGGATCGGCGGCTAGTGACTCAGCGGTTGCATGGTGCTTCTGGTAGCCATCCCATCCTCGTCGCCAGTGTTAAGTTTGAGCAATGAGAGGCTGAACTCCCCGTGGCTGGGGAGATCCAACCAATGAGGAAAGGGGGAAGAACGCCCACACAATGAGGAAAGGGGGAAGAACGCCCACACAAAGTGAGTGGACCTGAGTGAGAACTCCTAGAGTTCTCAGGACATAACATATACATTCCCAGGTCACTATTTATGGCCAATGATAACCCCAATCTACAGAGAGATGCCTAGGCATTCTCAGAATCCACTGCTGTTGTGAAAGTGATGAAAGCAATATTACATTGTTCTACACAGAGAAGTAGTCACAACACATTTACAAAAAGGTAGAGTTTCTGTCATATCAGCACAATATTACTTTGGTCTTCAGGTCTCTGCCGTGCATGCGGGGGGGGGGGCAGGGTGCATGCGTACTGGATGGGCCATATGCATAGGAGATGTGCACACATGCAAGCAGGAGGTGCCTGCATGGGGATGCATACATGCATGGGATGGGGATGCATGCACGGGAGACACATGCACATTGCATTTTGGGGATGCACGCGCACACGTGCTTTGGACATTCGGTGCTAAAAAGGTTAGCTATCACTGGTCTAGGCAGTCATGTGGGTTTTAGATATTTCAACATATATATTGGACATACTGCAAGCCTCCCCAAGTCTTTTAGGAATGTGATACCCTTAATAAATCCAACCAATCAGTTAATCAAACAATCAGTCCCCTAAGCTTAAAGGTTTAAGTCTAAGACTTAAAAGTATATCGCCAACACTGTTAATGTTGGCATATTTTGTTACTTCTGTCCTATTCATCCATATTAATAGATTTTGCTCTTTTGAAAATTTTAGAGAAGGTGAGCAAATGTGTTTTAAAAAAAACTTGTTCAGCTTTATTTTCAAATAGGTAAGACATGTTTCATTAATACTTTAGATTTCCCAGATGATGATCCCAGAGGAACTGTGTAGTTTCACAAAACTTTCCACAAAACCCCACAAAGGTTTGTGAATACTGTCTATCTAGTTTTATAAGAGGATAGAATCTATTTATAGATTAATAACTTGATAAGGGAATAAATGATAACCTGGTGATAACTAGATGTTTGTGGACTTCAACTTCTGTCATCTCAGTGGTATGGCTATCAGTAAGGTTTGAGAGCTATAATCCTACCTTTAGAATAAATCAGTGGCCCCCAACATTTTGGGCACCAGGGACTAGTTCCTTAGAGAGAGGTTTTTCAAGCAAATCTGAGTACTACTATAGGTCTCTGGTCTATTGCTTAAAAATGGATGCCATTTTTAATTAGTTGAAAATACTTTATAGTAACAGAAGGAAATTCTATATTGATTAGTATCTGGTAAGTGGGCGAAGAAATGTAGCCTTGGAGTCTTGATTACATAGGTATGGCTGATGTCTTTCTTACCTTCACTATAGTTTGAGGTGTTGCTTAGCTCCTGCCTCTCCTTTCAAGTTTGAAGATGCAGTTTGCAAAGCTAAACTTTCTTTGAAGTCCCACCTGAGATCAGCAAGCTAGAACATATGGAAACCAGGTCTTACACTCTGAAGAGAGGGGAAGACTGGTTATAATACTGCAGAATCAGATAGAGGAAGTTTACCAAACAAAGGTACAACTAGAGTTGATCCTGTGTAAAAGAATAATTATAACCCTTATATAAAAGCTGTATGACAATGGTGGAGTTGCTGCAGCTTTTGCTAATGAATGAAAAATAATTGTGTTATAATAAATTACTAACAGTGATATTAGACTTTAAATATGTAGAAGGAAAAAAGGAAAGTGAGCTGTGAGGTATATTTACACTAATAATGTTCACATACTTTACCTCTACAGTCCTTTTTCTTAGAAGTAGAAATTTAGTGCCTCTCTAAAACAATTTACTTGGAATTTTTGAAGTCTATAACAGTTGTTCTATGAAAATCTTAGTGAGTATTTTCAAAATTTTCCTCTAACTCAAAACTGGAAAAAAATCTATCTGCCCTATAAACTCAGGCTTAATATAACCAAGATTTTGAAATCTCTCTCACTGTGTAATTTGAAAATTTTAAACACAAGAATAAGACTAATACAAACTAAAAGAGAGTTGAAAAAGAAAAAAAAATCCTAAAAATTAAAAACAACTAAAAGGAAAAAGGAAAAGAATAGCAAAAATAAAAATAAATCTAAAGAAGCAGCTTCCAATCTTTCTTACACAGCTATGAGTGTGATTATTAGACCTCCTCTAACTCTATCTCTATATGTGTTCTAATAAAAAGCTTTAGGCCACTTGATGTCTCTTATCCTGATCTACCTTATAGGGCTGACAGAAATATTTCTTCAAAGCATATTCAGCATTTGTGTTGTTTTTATTGACCTCAGATATATCTTTTACCTAGTAGCTAGACTGGTATTATGGGAGAAATTGAACTCTTCTATAAATATGTGGCTACTTTTACTAATCCACACACTCCGCTGTAAAGTTCAATACACAATGGAAATTCCAGTCAAAAGATGACAACAAGGATTATCTTGGTACCTTTACCTCTCCTAGAGGACTGAATAATTCAGCAATCATTCTCCAAAATTGGACAATAGATATTTCAATCCTTTATATTGATGATACATTTATTTCTCTCACATACCTAGATTTGCTTGAGGAGGATGCCCTCTATACTTACTAAATACTACTGCAAAAAATACTCAGAATCAAGTACTATGAAATGAAGATTGCCAAGTGTCCTAAGGTCATGTGTGATGCTGAAAAAAACACTTATAGAACAAGTTTGGCCCTTTAAGTCCTTAGGCATTGTTTTACATGCTTCTGATAAATTCAAAAACCATGTCAATCATGGTTCTTTTCCAGCTAAAATTTGAATACACCTTTTTGAATCCTATATAATCATTCAGTTAAAAGGAGTTCAACCCCAATTCTGAGAATTATTTCCCAGGTCCCCCTATATATCCAAAATATTTTTTGGATATATTGCACCAAGAAGTTGATCTATCTGAAAATAGAAAATCTGATTTTGTTTTAAAAAATTGTTTTTAAGATTTAAGTCTTATATCATGCTGGCAATAGAATTACAAACAAGTTTACTTACAAACTGTTGCACATTTTTTCTATCAACATTCTTTTTTATTATTATTATTATTATTTATAAACATTTTGAATACAGTGTATTGTCAGGGCATATCATTTACAAAAGAACAGAGAAAAACAAATAATAATATATATACTAATAACAATAGTAATGGTGCAATAGAATAATTTTAACTAAATTTATCTTTATGTTAGCTTATTTATAATCCTACTGATTATATTGGTATATTTGTAGTTATAAACCATATTTATGTTTAGTTCATAATAGCAATAATCTTTCTTCATCTAATTTCTACCTTTTATCTCTAACCATTCATAAAATCTATTCCACGTTGAGTAATATTCTGTATCTCCTTTGTTCTTTATTTTCAATGTCAATCTATCCATCTCTGCACAGTCCAATATTTTCTGAATTATATCTTCATCTGATGGAGTGTTCTCATTTTTCCAATATTGTGCAAATACAATTCTTACTGCTGTCAATGCATGCAAAACTAGGTATATAGTCCCTTTATCATAACCCTCTGGCATTATACCGAACAAGAATATTTCTAGTTTCATTCAAAATATCATTATAAAGTACAATTTTTTCCAAGTTAATAAGATTTCGATGTATCAATGCTTCCATTGTAGAAAGCCAGACTGGTATGTTCATATAGTTTTGTAGTTTAATTTTTTTCCCATATCAAAACTAAAGCATTCCTTGCATAATATCTTTGAAAATATCTTTGTAGAGTTCTCTTTCCATACCATAAGAAAGCATGCCATCCTAACTGAAGATTATGTCCCTTCCAATAATAATAGTCTTCAATGTTTCAAATTTATCCATTCTTTTACCCATGTAAGTGCAGATGTCTGATAATATAGCCCCCAATTGACCCCATTTTTTTAGATTCCTGTAACATTTTCAATTTTATTCTTGCTTTTTCTCTTGCCAGATATACTTCAAGATTGTTCTATTTAATTTTTTTAAAGGTTTTTTCTCTACTTTTATCGGTATTGTTTGTAATAGAAAAAGTAGGTTTGTAATATATTCATTTTATATTAGCTATTCTCCCTATCATTGATAGTTGTAGATTCTTCCATTTCTCCAAATCCAGCTTAATTTGTTACATTGATTTTATATAATTATCATCTTTAATTGTTGCACATCTTGCTGTTAAATAGATGCCTAGATATTTAACTTTCTTTGCTAATGAAGATCTATATTCTCTGTCAATTTCTTTCTCTGTTTATCTGTAAGGTTTTTAACTATTATTTTAGTTTTTTTCTTTGTTTATTTTCAATCCTGCCACTTCTCCATATTCCTCAATTTTCCCTATCAATTTAGAGCCAGTTTCTAATGATTCTTCTAATATAAAAACTAAATCATCTGCAAATGCTTGTAGTTTATATTTTTCTTTTATTTCTGAATCCTGTCTTATGTTTTCTATCAACATTCTATAATTTGGAAAAAAAGGCAGAGCCTCCTCGCTGACGGACTGTAGATCGCGACTCTCTGCGGCTATGGTCAGTGCTCTTTCGTTGGAGAGCCCCGATCATTACGATTAGGGGCTGAAGTTGCCTTGGAGGGGCAGTGGAGCAAGGGGAACCGCAAGCCAGGTTGAGGGGAATCGCATCTCCCCACCCTGGGCTTAGTCTCCCCCCCCCCAAAGACGATTGCAGCGGTGGTTTAAAATGGCCACCCTGAAGAGGAGGACTTAGCTGGATTAAGTTTTATGCAGGAGGGAAGAAAGAGGTGGATAACATCTGAACCGAGACAACTGGGCAATACAACTAAACAAAAGTACCCCGGGATAAAGGTAACATGGAATTTTTAAGAAAAGAAAAGTGAGCAGTGAAATTACAAAGGGACAGGAAAAAAATAAGAAAATTTATATTTATATTAAATATTTGTCAAAAAATAATAATAATAAAGTTTACAAATTGGAGACTGGCCTGTGCTGGAATATTGAAGTTTGAAAAACCCTAAATAAAAAAAAAATAGGGGAAAAAGGTGAATACTTTGTATAAGGGAGAGTGCCACCTTTCGACAAAAACTTGAGCTCAAATAAAAGGGAAAGCATCCTGTTTCTGAATGAACTTGTGTGGATATAACATTAAAGAAATATTGAAACAAAGTTAGAATCTTAGAAAGTGGAAGCACAACCAAAATAAAGAAAAAAGCAAGGAAAGCCTGACTGTGGGATTGATTGATGTTTTTGGTATAGACCCTGGGCTGGAATAACTGAGAACTTTAGAAAATTGAAAGAAGAAAGAAGGAAAGTAAAAGTGGTTTTTTTTTGGTGGACTTTAATGATCATAAAATATAAGAGTGTGTAATGATGATATCTCTTCGGGAATTAAAAAAGGAACTTAAAAATATGAGAGAATTACTACAGGAAAGAGGCGAATCACTTTGCTCTGTGTTAGAAAAAATGGAAATGGCGATTGAAGAACAAGAAGAAAGAGCTTCAGAGAAGGAGGAGTCGACTCAAGGAGAAGACATTTTAGATAGACAATTAACACAAAGAAACTACAAAGAAGTGGGGAAAGAAGGAAGGTTAAAAAGTTGAGATTTAAGAAGGCAATCAAAAGGGGGAATATACCTGTGAAGTTGGGAAAGGCAGAAAGACCCAGCAGAAAAGGGGAAAGGAAGATATTAAGAAAGAGAGGGATATAAACTGGAATGAGAAAAGATATGGGGGAAAGAGGGGGAGGAGAAGCAGTAAGAAACAGGTGCATGAAATAAAGAAATACGGAAATAGTAAAATGTTGAAAAGAAATCGTTTTTTCAGAGATAATGGTTGATGAATTAAAAAGGGGATTCTGCAGGGTGACAAGGGGTAATAAGAATATTTCTGCAATTAAATTTTTGTAGGAAATAGGGTAATATAGATACTGATAACTCTTATTAAAAATCAAGGGGGGGGGAAATATGCTGCGGAATTCAAATGAAAAGATGTAATTATTATTGTAACTTCTTAAAAATAATGATTTATTGGGAATCAAGATGAGGGAATAAAGTTATATTTTAATCATTGAGGTGTCACACTCAAAGCAGTAAAAGAGGAGAAACCTATACTTGTCTTTTTTTTCCTTTAGTGTTAAAATTTGTATTAATCTAGAATTTATAAAAAGAATGTGTAATGGAAAGGGAATATGACAGACTAAAGAACCAACTAAATTAATAAGTTAATATAGACTATTAAAAGCAAGGAGAGACATTGGTAACTTTATTATTATTATTATTATTATTATTATTATTATTATTATTATTATTATTAT
>NW_020769401.1:578174-625346 GCF_900518735.1 Pseudonaja textilis
ATTATTATTATTATTATTATTATTATTATTATTATTATTATTATTATCATCATCATCATCATCAGGCAAATACATATGGTTTATCTTTATTTTTAAAATAAATATTAAAGGATTATATTTGAAATAATTGAAATGAAACGAAAAGATGTTTCGATTGAGATTAATGAAAGAGGCTAGAATTAATGTGTTTGTTTCTCTCCTTACTGAAAATTTGGAATGGAAAAGGTAATAATAGAATTAGGTATGCATATTTATGAATGTATAATTGCTGTCATATTTATATGTAAAGGTGATGACCTGGAAATATGTTGTCCACTAAAAAGAGGTTTTTGTTTTTTATATGAAAAACTGAATAAAATTTGTTAAAAAACATTCTATAATTGCAAAGTTTGTTATTATTTGTTTAATTACAGGAACCCAAATTAGGGGTAACATTATTGAATATATATATATATGCCTCTTTCTGTTTAGAAACTTCCATGTAAACTGCTAATTGCTGTTGGAAGTTAAAACCCACCCCTCTCCTAGGAAAATGAAATATTTTGGGATATACTAAAAAGGCAGAATATTTCCCCTAAAAAGAAAAGTAGAAACTCAGCCCACCCACCTTTGCTAATGGAGCATTAAAGCCTAGGCCACAATATTCTACATAGTAAAGGTCTCTGCTCATCTTTCCACCTGGCCTGAGAAGACTGCATCAGCCAGGACTCAGGTGAAGCCATGTGGTCCAGACAAAGTTAGCTAAGACCCCCACTCTGGGAATCTGACAGCCAATGGGATACAATTCTTACACAGGAACAGGAAACACTAAGGTGGGGACCAACAGAGGGTATAAAACTAAGGGTTTCTCAGCATCTCGGCTCTTTTCCTTCTTTCTTCACCCAAGGCATGTGATCCTGTTCACCATTAAACCATCTGTCCAAACAGCCTCCATGTTTCCAGTGTCTTTTTCCCCACTTGTAACTGAACCCAGAAGGATATTTCTTCCAACACTACAAAACTTAGTGCTTACCAAACACCACTAAATGTTATTAAAAATGTAGGGTTTGTCTGATAGGCAAATATCAGAGGCATTCTCAATGGAACTACATCTACATGAAGGAAAGCATGCAGTAGGTATCACAAGGTCCTGCCAGCCTAACCAGAATCACTTGCTGGGTGCAGTTGATCAACCAATTGTGACTCCATCTGGTGGTGGTACTGTCTGTCCCACATGGTTCTATCTCATCAAGAGGTAAGTTGTGATCTATTTTGTCAGATGCTTTATTGAAGTTCAAGTATACTATGTCTACAGCATTTCCCTTATCCATTAATTTAGTGCTAACTTTTTTGTTATAAGTAAGCTACATTCTTATACAGATGCTTTTGCCACTTATTCAGTGACCCTGAATGTCACCTTATGATGTCACCAAATGTATGGTAGTTACGGCTGGTCTTCAACCTTTTGGCTACCCTACACCTTCTACCCCTCCTGTATTCTGCCATCCCCAGCTGCCTTTTGTCATCTTCCTCCCACTGCTGCTAAGGTGATGTGCCTTAGCAGCACATCATGATGCACATTATAAGGCCATTTGTCTGAAATAGTACAGGGCCTCTTGCTTGGGCTGAGGATTGGTCTAGAAGGCCTCCAAAATCCCTTTCAACTCTTTCAATTCTGTTCTGTTCAAATCAGTGGATTGGTATAGATTGCTGGCATTCTAATCTCCAGCTATAAGCAGCACATTTTTCTTGTATATTCTGTGGATTATTTTAATACCCATTCCATTTCTTTTGATATTCTATGATTTATATTCATCAAATAGCCAAGACTTTTATATTTCGGGAATGATAATCAACTTTGAAAAGCTATTGAATTTCAGCACAACAGTACTTTATATTCAAGGTGAATATGGATGTAAGTCATTTAATGAATCATCAGTCTTTGACTTAATATGATTAATTAAACAGAAAAATGGTAACACTGCCTTATTTATTAGTAAAGCAACTCCTTAATTGCCAGAGAATCAGTATCCTTGTAAAGCTGCATGATCAATTTGTTCATATAAGCAAGCATACAGTATCCAGTAGGTGGCACCCACTATTCATGTTTTTATTAGACTTGTTCCATCAGTAAAGTTCGTGTAGTCATACAATCTGCATCAACTTTGCATTTACAATTATTATTCAAATGCCTTTTGAAGCTTCTGGAAGCTTCCTTACTTCTGGTTCCAATTATGAATCAATTATTAAACAAAGCCCAAGTTCTAATGAAGATCACTGAAGGTTCATGCCCTCCTTTGTTCAGCTTTATGAACTTTCTACTTTTCCTTCTCCAGCCACTTACCTGACCATGAGGAGATTAATCCATTTATTTCAAATCTACTAACTTAGGAGGCTTAGATTGCATTTTGTTTACATTTTGATTAAAAGCCCTATGAGATCATTCCTCACCATTCTCAGAAGACTGTTAAAGGTTAAAAAAGTAAGATTGAACTTTGCAAATGCCAATTTAATTCTTCATCTGCAGCATTTTTTCCCATATAAATAGTGTTTTCTACATCATATTTTCCAGCAAAAACTCTCAAGAGAATGGTTACACAAATGACTGATTTGTCATTTCTTGCTTCCTTTAAAGATGTATTTGTTATTTTGACTAATTTTTTATTTCATTTGATAAAGTGCATGCTAAGAGAGTAAAAGTTTTATATTCAATGATTTCTCTTCAGAGTTTTAGATATATAAACATATGAAATTTATAAAGTTAAATCTCACACTTCACTTTCAGGCTTCTTGATGCAATTACCAAAATACTCTTCCTGAAAGAAGCAATTCAGGTTTTAGGAATAAATGTCCATCTGGGTTCAATTCCAAGCGAGGAGAAAGACTCTGGAAACATGGAGACTGCTTGGAAGGATGGTTTAATGGAGCAGAACCATTAAGCGCATGGTCCTGGCACAGCATGGAGAATGAGATATATTTGGGCTTTGCAAGAAATGGCTGTCAAACTTCTAGGGGACTATGCGGGGGTCCAGCTAACTTTGTAGGCTGTCTGTATGGCTTGGTTGAATCTTGCTGGGTGATGATGTAATGAAGAGGCTTGTGTTCTGAAAGGGTATTGGGCAATTCCTATTATGGCTTAATGGCTTTGTCCTGGTTTGGATCTTGAGTGAGGGCTAATCCTATCACCCTGGAGCTGAAGACCTTTTGTCTTGTAGATAGGATGGTCCAATCTTTTATTTTTCTTTTCTTTTCCTTTCTTTTTATTTTCTTTTTATTTTATTTTTCTTCTACGTACCTATTTCATGTATTCATAACTATGTATATACTTATACCTATTATCTTTTAAGCGATTGACAAATCAAATAAATTAATAAATAAACAAATCAATCTTTCTGGTGCTATTAACAAAGGTGGGGGCTGCTTTCCAAGAGCATGTTTCTCCTTTCCTCATCCAGGGAAATATGATATTCTGCCTTTTAATATTTCCTAAAATATTTCATTCTTGGGGGGGGATGCTAATTTTCTTCAAGGTGCAGTTGTGTAATCTACATTTTATCTGAACACAAATAATTGATTCTTCCACGGACTTCTGTTCTTTCAGGAACCATTCATTCCTTTCATCATCAAATATTATTATTATTATATTTTATAATATATTATTATTATAATACACAAAAACAGACAGGGTACACAGTAAATGAGATAACTATGCTGGGTTTCATATCACAAATCACTAGTCGAACACTTCCCAAGCGTTTAGGACTGTGTGATGTATCGGCAGATTATGCAAGCATATCCCAGTAAGTTGGCCTTCTGCAACTGACCAATGGTGATTTTGTCAGTGCCAATTATTTTTAAGTGCTTGCCTAGGTCTTTAGGCACAGCACCCAGTGTGCCGAGTACCACTGGAACCACCTGCACTGGTTTATGCCAGAGTCTCTGCAGTTCGATTTTCAAGTCCTGATATCTGGCAATTTTTTCAAGTTGTTTTTCGTTGGTTCTGCTGTCACCAGGTATGGCAATGTCGACGATCCACATGTTTTTCTTCTCCACAATTGTGATATCCGGGGTACTATGTTCCAAAACTTTGTCAGTCTGTATTCAGAAATCCCACAGTAGATGATGATGATGATGATGATGATGATGGTGATGATGATGATATTATTATTATTATTGTTATTGTTATTAGTTTCTTGGTTGATTTGTTCTTTTAACAGAGTCAAAATATATCCTTTTTGTGATAGTATTCTTGATATTTTCTATTTCATGCTTTCTCTTTATTAGTTAGTGATGTTAGAATATCTTTACTGATATAGGTAATCCTTGACTTACAGCCATTCATTTACTGATGTTTGAAGTTACAGTGGCATAGTGTTGTTGTAACTCTGAGTGGTCACAAATGGTTGTAAGTCAAGATCTACATGTATATAGGCAAATGTCTACTATCCCATCTGAATGCAATTAATAACTATTTAGGAACAGTTTTAAAATAGAATGTGGGATAAATGTTAGTTAATTACATTTTAATTCTAGTACTCTGCTAGAAACTAGGTAGATTCATTCTGTACTTAGGACTGCCCTAAGTGGTCAGGGAACTCCGAGTTTTGAAAATTAACATCCAGCTATTTCTCAGATAACTATCCTTTCCATTCTTTTCATTAACAAAACCAGTGATTGATTGTAAGTCATTAGATTCATTTAATAAATATAATTTTGCTGTAATTGTACTCTTTAATAAAATTACCATAAAACACTGTTTTTTAAAAAAAGAATCTGTGAAAGCCAAATTTTGTAAATTTATAAATGGCAGGAGGAAGTTATCTTCAAAGTCTGTATTTCAGGAGTTATGAAATCATCTTCCTCCAGTTTAGACATTTGAAGCAGTTGAATTCCTCAGTATAGATGAGAGCCAGTATGTCTTGTGCAGGGTGTTTCAGCTTTGCCAATTTTAAGATAGTTGGATTTCAAATGCTAGTCTAGTTGTTAAGGCACCGCCAGGCTACACACCAGGAGACTGCTGGGGGATTTTGAACCAGTCATTCTTTCTCAGTCCAGAAAATCCGGCAAGGATGACAAGCTGGTCAATCAATTCCTGTCACAGCCAATGGATCAACACTAGCTGAGGCAAAAACGAAAACCCCACCCCCAAAACAGCAGCAGCAACAACACCCCCCCCACACACAAAATTCTGCATGTGCAGGAAAAATGCTAAAAAAAAAAAAAGAATTGAATTCTCCAATATATACAAAAATGAAAAATATTAACCTTAGCTGATGGTAATAGGATGATATCCTTTTTTATGCAAACCAAAAATTCACATAATAAAAAGCAAGCTTTCAAATTGCCTATAACTTTTAAACAGGCTACAAAGCCATATCCTTGTTCCATTTAGGTTAAAGTCAAAGGTCATTTCACTCTAGTGATATCTCTGGTCATTTTTTCTATGTCCCAATCATTTGTTCTATTTAGAAATTCATTCTTTTGTCAGATCCTTAACATGCATTTATCAATCAATCAATTTTTATTAAGGTCACGGACCAGCATTATACATTTATCTAGTCAATATAAAATTGGTCGTTGATGCACACTATAAAAACCTACATTTATTTCTCTACCTCATTCATTTCTTTTTTTAAAGTCAGGGCAACCTTTGACTTTTGCCTAGGGAGTTCTTTTTGGAAATAGCAATAGCACTTAGATTTATATACCACTTTTTAGTGCTTTACAGCAGTGGTTCCCAACCTTTTTTGTGCCGCAGCCCGGTACCGGCATCACAAAATCATCTGCGGCCCGGTACCAGCATCAGCACGCATGGCAAGGCGAGCTGAGCGACCGGCCAGCCAGCCGTCCCCCGCTTCTCCCCACCACCTTCAACTCCTCCTTTATACCTGTGTCGATGGGCTTCGGGACGGCTTCGGGACGGTCGCTCGGCTCGCCTTGCCATGCATGCTGAAAGAATCCTCGTGCCTTAGTTTTGTTTGAAGCCGCCCCCCCACCCGATGAAACTAAGGCGCGAGGATTCTTTCAGCACCCAAACGCCGCTTTCTACCCGGAAAAGCTCACCAGAAGCACTTTTTCATCAAAACAAGATGGTGGCGCCCAGCAAACCGGCGGCCCGGTAGAAATTGTTCCACGGACGGGTACCGGTCCCCGGACCGGTGGTTGGGGACCCATGCTTTACAGCACTTTCTAAGTGGTTTAAAGAGTCAGCATATTGCTCCCGACAATCTGGCTCTTCATTTTACCCACTTCAGAAGGATGGAAGGCTGAGTCAACCTTGAGCCTGGTGGGATTTGAACTGCCAAACTCTAGGCAACTGGCTTCAGAAGTAGCTTGCAGTACTGCTGTTCTATTGGTTTATTTAATGGAGTGTAGGGATGCCAAATTTGTGTTGTCATGGCATCATCATATGCTATATGGTGATTTTTTTCTCCCTTCGCTAAACTGGGCATGGGCGTGGCCAGTGTGTGACGCATCTGACCCACAGGCTGTTAGTTTGACACCCCTGATGTAGAGCAATTACATCTTCGTACATTCTGTTTCCTCAGTCTTTTATATGATCCTTCCCCAATCTTGTTTTATTTATACTAGTGTCAGCAGAGTAATTAATACAGAAAGAACCTTACCACAATATTTCTAATATTGTTCACACCCAGGCTTCATTCAAAATAAGAAAACACATGCTGTGTGTAAAAAGCATACCTTTTTTAATGCGATGCTGGGAATTATTTGAATTCCCAGCTAAAACTCATTAAACACAATTGTCTGAGATAAAAGCACACCTTTCAGGGTTGTAAAAGGCTGCCAAGAAACAGACATCCACTTAATTAGCAAATAAACTGACAGAAGTTCCAGCAAAGACAAACCAGAGTCCGCAGGGCTGCGATGAGGAATCAGAATATAATGAACTTCTTTGCTTCCTGCAAAGGAAGCAAAGATTTCTGAGGGCTGACTTTTATCCCTTATGGGAGAGGCAAACACCTCCCAGCCTTACTCCCGAGTCACCCCTGCAGCTTCAGCTGCTCTCTCCTTCTAGCAGCCCTGTGCAAACATGCACTGGGAACAGGCCAGGGGTGAGATTCAAATTTCTTAGCAACCATTTCTGTTGATGTGGCCTAATTTGTGGATGTGGCTTCGTGGTCATATGACTGTGTGGGCATGGCTTGCTGACTGGGCAAGGCTTGGTGGTCATGTGATTGGGTAGGTATGACTTGTATGTAAATATTATAAATATTGATGTAAATATTGATTTTTTAATAAAAAAGAGCAACTTTTACCTAAAAGCAGGCAAAGCAGGCAGGCAGACTGAGTTGCTCACAGAATCACAGATTCACTTAGAGATCTATCTCTATGCAATCGGCTACCTGAGTCTGCACTGAAAAGTAGAAGCTTCAGTCCTAAGGAAGGTTCGGCTCTGCTTTTAGATTAGCTAGAAAGTAAGAAATCCAAGGATTTCCTGCTTTCTAGCTAATCTAAATCTCTCGGCAGAGCAGAAGAGCTAATGGTTGGGGTGGGGGGGAGGAAAAATATTAACTTACCAAACCAGGCAAACTGAATGGCTTGCATGCCAGGTAAGGAGTGAGGGGGTAGGGTGGGGTGGGGTGGGGCCAGCCAGTGGAGTGAATTGCCAGTTCTCCGAACTGTGGACAATCATAACACATGTGTGCAGCATTTGCAAGAAATCATCAGCTGTGCCACCTGGGTGCGGGTGTGCAGGTGCGCAGCGTTTGAAAATCCTCTTGTTTCCTGCTTTTTCAACCCCAGCTGTGCTGAGCAAAGCAGCCGAGGAGGGAAAAGCAGGGAATAAAGGACAGCCTAGAGCCTGGGCAGGTGGGTGGGCCAAACACCAAACTGGTTCGGTGTCAGCTGCTCTTCACAGCTACCAGTTCTACAGAACCAGGCCGAACAGGTAGCATCCCACCCCTGGAAAAGGCTCCCCGGGGTCCTCTGCTTCACTGCTGCTAGACTCCAATGCCTCTGAAGGCAGCACCCCACTCTCAGATGGTCCTGGCCCCATCCCTGCATCAGATGCAGGACCCTCGTCCAAGTCCTCGCCAGACTCCCTGACTGGTTCCCTTTCATCCTTACTGTCCGATATCACTGCCGTCTGACCGGCTGCCGGCGAACCACAACAAATATGCTCCTATGTCTATTTCTGTATGGTTTTATTATATCAGACACTCTGGATTCCTTATATTCTTTGTGATTATCTACATTTTGGACCAGGATTAGAAACTGTCACATGGTCTACTGTATCTCTCTCCCTTTCTCTCTCCCTTTCTCTCTCCCTTTCTTTCTTTCTTTCTTTCTTTCTTTCTTTCTTTCTTTCTTTCTTGTTTTTTAGATAAAGCATTCAGAATATACAATCATCAATAATTCTGGAAAACGTGAAAAAATACCGTTTAAAACTTTTTAACACACAATCTTAATACTTATGAACAAGATTTGATGAATTTTATATTGTTAATGTTTAGTGCTCTTCTCTGTAATTTATTTGTACAATTAACACTTCAAAAGGACTTTCAAAAGGGCTTGGTGCCATATGATAGTGCCGGAAGAAGCAGGAAGAGTTCCAGGAACTACACCAAAGCATCAGCTGGAAGGGACCTTGGAGGTCCTGTAATCTAACCCCTTGCTCAAGCAAGAGAATTTATATCATTTCAGACAAGTGAGTGTCTTAAAAACTTATGTGATGAAGCACCCACAAGTTCTGACTTAATACTATACTTAGCTGTTTCCCTTTTTAATTCCACAGTATTATTTGTTCCATAACATATTTAATATCATGGAGTATGGAATTGTATGCATGTTTCTTTAAACTTTCTAGGGCAGGGATCCCCAGTTGCTGGGCCACAAACCAGCACATGTCCATGGCCCATTAGGAATCGGTGCACACAAGTGAGTGAAGTTTAATCTGTGTGTTCGATCGCGGGAAAGAGAGACAGGAGATCAGTGTGACTTTTCAGCTCTTTATTTCATGTATAGATCTGTGCAAGATCTTGGAGTCACGGCAGCCCTTTTTATAGGGATTTTCCGCAGCTTGCAACCAATGACAGTTGTTTGAATCTCTTAGCGAACCAATAGCGATAGGGTAATTGAATCAATCATGTTACAGTATCTGTCAACCAATCAGAAGAGGTTATTTCAAGTATGCTAATATCGAACACCCCTCCTCTCTTGGTTCAGTCCTATGTAACATAGTCCCATAAGTAGGTGGGGCTCTTTGTGTTCCTACTTGACCTGCGCAGCTCAGTTGTGTTGGTTTGGACGGGGTTGCTGTTGCTCCTGTCCTCTTCGGTGGAACCGCCTGGAAGGGTGAGTTAGGCCTGCTGCTGCCGCTCCCACCCGGCCTACCCAGGTCGGTCGAGTCAGTGGCTCTGCCGCTCCCGCCTGGTCTTTCCGGGCTGGTAGAGCTGACTTAGCTGTTTCCTCCAGGAGAAGCTTCATGTTGGTGGTCTGCTGTTGGTTCCCTTCTGCCGAAGTCGTCTGCTGGTAAGTAGTGTTGGTTTATTTTTTGGTTTATTGGTGTTGGTGGGTGGTGTTCAGTTTGTTGTTGTGTTATCGGGGGTTTTTCACCCTTGTGGTTTGTGTTTGGAGATTCTCCCCCCCCCCCCGAGTTTTTTTATTATTGTCTATTTGGTGTGGTTTTTGTGGGTAATCTGTGTTACCCGTGTTGTCAGTGTTTCTTTCGGTTGTTCTTGACCTCAGTTGGTCGATGTGCCTTTTCCAACTCCTTCCGTCATCTGTTTCCAGTTGGTATGACCGGGGGCCCGTTACCTGGGTTATTCTGGCTGGTATCCAGAGTGGGTCCCCCATGAAGGTTTTTGCATATACTAAATCTCCCGGTGTAAATGTCCAATATTTACCGGAAGAGTCTGGTGGTTTTTCGGTGTTGTATGTTGGGTGTAATCTGTCTAATTTTGATCGTAGTTTTCTGCCCATCAGGAGTTCCGCTGGGCTTTTGTTTGTGAATGTGCTCGGTGTTATATGTTGTATCATCAGCATTTTATTTATTTTGTCTTGTATATCCCCCATGTCCATTTTTTCTAATGTGTCTTTGGTGTACCTAACCATGTGTTCCGCCCTTCTGTTCACTGCTGGGTGAGCGCTCGCTGTCAATGCATGCCGTATGCCTTGTTCAGCCAGGAATTTTTCGAATGACAACGCCGTGAATTGCGGGCCGTTGTCTGAAACTAGCAAGTCCGGTAGTCCATGGGTTGCGAACAGCTTTGTTAATTTTTTGATGACTGCCTCTGTTGTTGTTGATTGCATGACGCTTACCTTAAGCCAGTTTGAGTAAGCATCGACAGTTATTAAAAATGTATGTCCCTTTGTAGGTCCCGTAAAATCTATATGGACTTGTGACCAGGGACCTCTAGGTGTCTCCCACTTGAGGGAAGGAGCGGAAGGGGGGTTAGGTCTGGTTTTCTGGCATTTGCTGCATGTTGCCACCCATGTCTCAATGTCTTTGTCCATCCCTGGCCACCAAATGTAACTCCTGACCAAGGATTTCATTTTAACAATTCCCAGGTGTGCCTCATGTAGCATATCCAATACCCTTGTTTGTATTTTTTCCGGAATTACCACTCTGTCCCCTCATAGTATGCAACCCTTTTGAGTGGATAGTTCAGTCTGTCAGTTTCAGAAAGTTTTAAATGGCTCACTGTCATCAGTTTCCAGCCACCCTTTCGTTACCCAGTTTAAAACTCACGCCAGTTGTCCAATTGCCCATCAATCTTTGGCTTGAGTGCAAAAGGGACTCGCCTCGGCTTTAAACGGATTGGGGCTATGTTGGAGTTTAAGTTAAAGGAGATAGGGGACCCAAGGTACTTGCCTAGCTTCCCATTGAATACTTCCTGTAAGTCCCGCATCAGGCTCTCCTCCCAGTCCATCTCGGTGACGTGGTTGATGCCGGTCACCTCGATCCCCAATGGCGCGAACCATTCCAATCCCAGCAGGCTTGGGCGGTCTTTATCTACAATGGTCAGTAGGAGTACTTTGACGTGTCCTTTGAAAGTAATGTGGAAATGTCCGATCCCGACTACAGGGATCTTGTTCCCCTGGTAGTCTTTGAGTGTCAGTTGTTGGTCTTCTAACTCCTGTCTGCGTATGCTGGGCACTAGCCGTTTGATGGTGTGCCAGGATACCATTGAGAGGTAGGATCCAGAATCCACCTCCCTGTTTCACTGCTGGCCTTCGATGCTGACCTGCATGTGCACCTTTGGGGCATCGGTTGTGCTTGAGTGCCCGATGGTGACCGTCTGGTGGGTCTCTTCCTTCCAACGGGTTTTGCTGAGTCACTTGCTTCTACCCTCATGGCTCCAACGGTTCTTCCCGTTCTGGTCTCTGGTCCTGGAGGGGGGGTGCTGTCGCATTGCCTTGGGCTGTAATTCCTTTTGTTTCGGCAGACTTTGGCAATGTGTCCCCGTTTTTCACAGTGCTGGCAAATGGCATCTAGGAACTGGCACTCTGAATGGGGATGATCTCCTCCTCACCCGGTGCACTGAAACCCCGACTTATGACCTCTCCTTTCCCATCTATCTCGCTCTGATTGGAGTCGGTGTATTTCCTCCTCCTCCTCGTCAGGCTCGGAGGGGGAATCGGCATCCTCATGGTGTGTGGTCATGCTGGTGGCTTTTGGGTTCCCCTCTGGTCTCTTCTCCTGGGGCTGGCTTGCTTCCATTGGTGTTGGTTGTGTGACTGCGTTCATTTGCCGCATGGCAACCGCTGACTTCTTTGCGGTTTCGGCTGCAGTGGCCTCAGCTATGGCTTCTGCGGCCGTGATGTCTGGCCGGGTCAGCAAACAGCTCTGGATTGTGGGGTCTCTTAGCCCAAGGACCACGCGGTCTCTCATGGCTTCATCCAAGTTGGAAAATCCACAGGCACCTCCGATGTTTCTTAGTGCCATCACAAAATCTCCGATGCTTTCCCCTTCTTTCTGGTCCCATCAGTAAAACTTGTGCCTCCAGACGAGGTTTGGGATGGCTGGTGCATAATGGGCCCACAGTTATTGATCCAGGTTGGCCCATGCCGTCTGCTTAACGTCTCCCGGCTTTGCCAATGCCTTGGCCATTTTGAACACTGCGGGCCCACAGTGTGTCAGGAACACAGCTCTCTTCCTCTGGTCAGTTGCATCTTGCAGGTTGTTGCTCTCGAGGAACATTAGGAACTGATCGAGTCCTCTAAGGTTTGGTCGAACGGTGCGGGTGGCTAGTTGCTGCCAGCCATCTCATCGGTCGATCAGTCTCGGTTGCCACGTGCTCGAATGGTCCCCCTGTCTCAGCATCCCACCTTCGTCGCCAGTGTTCGATCGTGGGAAAGAGATGGGAGACCAGTGTGACTTTTCAGCTCTTTATTTCATGTATAGATCTGTGCAAGATCTTGGAGTCGTGGCAGCCCTTTTTATAGGGATTTTCCACGGCTCGCAACCAATGACAGTTGTTTGAATCTCCCGCGATTGGCTGTGCCAATTGCGGGCGATTCTTAGCGAACCAATAGCGATAGGGTAACTGAACCAATCATGTTACAATATCTGTCAACCAATCAGAAGAGGTTATTTCAAGTATGCTAATATGGAACACTGTGCATGCATGGGATCAAGCTGGTACATGAAACTATGGAACCAGTCTCTGGTACCCAAGGTTGGGGCTCCTGTTCTGAGGAATTCTGGGCCTCCCTTGGACTCAAATACAGAAAACTCCTACCTTTTGGACTTTTTTCAAACTGAATCATGTCCTTGTGGAATGACCACTAAGTTGCACTCTATTTCCTTTATAAGATGAGTATGCAGAGCACATTTTGAAAGTATATGATGGTCTGTGCAGCTCAGCTTCATTGATATATGTACTCCATGAACAGCAACCCTCTCCTGTTTCCTAAAAACATATAAAAGAGCTGTTTTGCAGTTGCAGTATTGTGCAAAACAAATATGTGCATGAATTAATTAATGCAAAGTTCTTCCTCAGTTGAGGAAATAGAAAGAGGTTGAATAAGCAGCAGAAGCAGATTCTCAGAGAAAATTCTTCCTTTATTGAAGAACCACTACTAAACAAAATGAGCATGAAAGAGTGTTGTTGAGATCCCCGCTCCTTTGTTTTGTTGTTTAGATCCTCCACTCATATCTTTAAAGGGAAACTCCCAATAAAATTGTGGAAATTTTCTTTGCCAAAAGATAGGATTTTCAGATTTCAGTAATCCTTGCCTGTATCTCATTGTGTAGCAATACAAATTGTCAATAAATCTGGTGCCTCTACAAGTTGTACATTTGTAAAAGAACTCTTACATCCTTGTGTTAGACGTAAGGAATAATTATATTTCTAAAAATCCCCTTCACATCAAAAGCATTCCATGATTGGGGGATTAATTGTAAGCACTATCAGCATTTGGCAGGTTAGAAGAAAGTGCTGTGAAGTAAATAACATGGGATTTTAGGATAGAGAGGAAGAAGAAAGACGATCCCTCGAATTGAAGTGTTGTTTTTTTTTCTCCCTGTGTGCTTTGCAGACTTTTTTCCCTCTAACATGTGGGGAGAAGAGGAGACAGAAATTCTGCTTTTCCTTTTCCTCTGATGAATGCTGTGATTCTGAGCCATCGGTTCGTCCCTTGGAAGAGATCCAAGGCTGCCAATTTTTGAAGTAGTTACTTTGGTGGATTCCACTGAATTGAATCAATGTAGATTTGAAGAAGTCCTAAACTATATAAAGCTTAGAGGCCTGAAAGATGCTTAAAAAATTACTGATTTGGGCTGGTTTGATTTCTCTCATAAATTATAATATAATATAACATGAAAACAATACTTAAATATAATACACACACACAATTCTGACAAACTAAGTTATCAGGATTGTTTTTGTTAATATAAATAATAGAATTGTGTGCATAATATGAAAATTGATATCCTGAAAGTCTGTGAATCCTGCAGATTATGAGACCCAAAGATGCAGAAAGCTGAAGAATCTTATTCCATTCTTCAACATAGTGACTAAATTAGTAAACCAATGAAATACTGTGGACATAATATACTTAGACTTCAGCAAGGCATGGAGACTTTCAAGAAGAGATTGGACTGCCATTTGTCAGAAATTGTATAGGGTTTTCCTGCTTGGGTGGGGGGTTTGGACTAGATGACCTACAAAGTCCCTTCCCTGTTAATCTGTATTTTAATCTGTATCTGCAGTTTGCTTAATTTATGGCTAAATCTGGCATTGGTGTCTAAAAAGGTTTATGAGCATGTCTACATAAACCTAACCTCAACACATTTTCTGGAAATTTCCTCAAACACTTGTTATGTTTCATATTAATATTATTTTAATACCAGCAGCTTATTGAATCCACTCCCCCATTCTGTGCAACTGGGGTGGATACTTCTGTAGTGTTCTAACTGTTGGAAAAGAGAAAGACCTTGAGTTGAATGCTCCTTTAACACGGGGTGTTTTTTCAACCTCCCTGCCTTTCCAATGACACATCATCTCCCATTCAAGTCATAATACCCTTAGATGCTACAGTGTTTTAAATTTAATGCTGCCCAGAGCCACTGCTTTGAGATGGGTATATAAATAAATATATAAATAAATGATTGCCATCGTTCCTTTTTTCTTGTTCAAATTAATTGGAAATAATAGGGCAGGGAGGCACTGCAAGATCTAAAGTAGCAGTTGCCAACCAATGGGCTGTGAGCAAATTTTGGTGGGCTGCAGAGAAATCTCACCCCCAGAGCACCCCCACAAAGTAATTAATCCAGGCTGCACAGAAGCACAAGGCTGCACCGCCCACATGGTCCACATGAACCCTCCCTGCCCACTCACTCCTTACCTGGTAAACTTGCCTGCTAAATTGCTATTTTTCCTTTTTCCGACCATCATCATCTCCCAGCTGTGCTGGGAGATTTAGATTAGCTAGGAAGCAGGAAAAGGTTGGATTTCTTGCTTTCTAGCTAGTCTTTAGAGCTTCGGCTCAGCACAGCCGAACCTCCCTTAGGACTGAAGTTTTGCTTGCAAGAAAATTCAGTGCAGACTCATGGCAAGCAAATTTGAGAGATTGAGCTAGCAGATGGCAGATAGATAGATCACTGAATGATTCTGTGTGCAACTCAATCTGCCTGCCTGCTTGTCTGATTTTGGGTAAAAATTGCTCTTTTTTAAAGAAAAAAATCAATATTTACATGCATGGTGTGTTGTGAGTTAATTTTATGAGTTTGCTTGCAAATTTTATGTGACAGACTGAGCCAGACAATGGCAGATAGATCTCTGAATGAATCTGTGATTCTGTGAGCAACTCAATCTGCCTGCTTTGCCTGATTTTGGGTAAAAGTTGCTCTTTTTTATAAAAAATACAATATTTATATAAATATTTATAATATTTACATACAAGCCATGCCCAGCCAGTCACATGACCACCAAGCCACACCCACAAATTAGGCCACACCCACAGAACTTGTTAGTGGTCCCTGGGATCTAAAATTATGAGTTTGGTGGTCCCTGAGGTCCAAAAAGTTGGTGACCCCTGATCTAGAGTAGCAGTCCTAATCTTTTTTGGCACCAGACACCAAATATTTGCAGGAGACAATATTTCCCACTGATCCAGGTAAACGGAATGGTTTTAGTTTCACATGCTCAACTGCGGCTTACCTCCAGCTGTGCTACCTATTTCCTAATAAGCCACAGATCAGTACTGGGGGTTGGAGACCCCTAGTCTAGAAAGCCAGAGGTTTCTTTTTTACTTGTGTTCTATAATAATCTAACAAAACAAAACTATTTGAACCAGACATTAGCATAGTATGTCAATGAAAAATCAAGTACACTAAATAATGTAAAGAAATATACTTTACTTACTAATTTTTACTAACTTTATTAAAGTAGTTCTTTATATATTAATATGTAAACACAGGCTTCCGGTTTGAGTTCCTTTGGCAACACACAGAAATCCACGATCGTGCACGGTTTCAGTCTGGGCTCGCAGCTGGAGCGCCCCAAGCCAGCTGGTTTCGGGGCTAAGCCACCCCGTAGAGGTGGTGAAGAGGGAGGAGACTGCCAGCAGGGTTGAGGAGAGCTGCATCTCTCCTCCTCCGCTGGCCATTACTCCCTTTCCCGAAGGCAGTTGCAGCGGTGGTCAGAAATGGCCACCTCAAAGAAGAACTAGACCGGAAAAGAATGTGCAGGAGGAAGATAAGAAGTGAAAGTTTTGGCTGACCGGGTTAAATTGCAAAAGCAACAACAAAGGTACCCTGGAATTTAAACATACAAAAAAATAACATTGTTCCCAAACAAGAGTCTGAAGCAGCGAAGGAAAGTGAAAAGGGAAAGGTTTGGTTTTTTTCTTCTTCTCTCCCTTTCCCTATACTGACAACTAAGAGACTTAAATAAGAAATTGGAAAAATCCGCTTTGATATCAACAGGCAATTAAGCTGAAAATAAAACAAAATGTTAAAGGGATAATAAAGATTTCTGGACACTAAATTTTTTTTTCATAAGCAGGAAAGGAGAGAAAAAGAATAAAAGGGCATGATCTGGAAAGAGGAAGGAGACTGCCTGGAATAAAAAGGAATCTACAGTAAAACTTCAACAAGACTTCTAAAAGATACATTTTAACTGAAATTTTGTAACTAAGCAGTAGAACCCCAGGAAGAGAAAGTGAAAAAAGAGCAAAAAGAAACAGCTTGCGTGTATTTGGATTACTTGGTGATCTTTGGATTCTTGGTTATTGCATTTGAATGACTAAAATTAAGCAGGTGGTTGTTTAAAAATTTATACAATGGCACTACTTCTGGATGAATTGAAAATGGAACTTAAAAAGTACAAAGAAGATGCACAAGAAGGGAGGGGTTCTTTTGGCTTCGTTTTTCAATTCTTAGAAATAGAGATTTGGAACTATGAGAAACAGCAAGAAAAGACTGCAAAGCAAGAAGACTGGGACAAAGAAAAGCCATCTTTAATGAACAAGTAATTCCATGTGGGGAAGAAAAAGGAAAGGGGTGAAAGAGAATGGAGAAGTTAAGACTTAAAAAAACAACCAAAGAAAAGAAACATAATTCAAAAAATAAATATAATACTGGAAAGCAACAGAAGAGGGGAATACAGAAGAGAGAAATAGAGGTAGAGAGACAAGGGGGTAAAAAGGGGAGAGAGAAGAAGAGAGGGAAGAAGGAAAGGAAAAGAAGTTACAAAGGACCGAAACAAGATATAGAGAACCAGGGCCTATTTAGAGATAATGGGTGAAAATTTACCTGAAAAAGGGATTCTGTAAAGGTACATGAGATTGTATTGTTATATTAGTAATAGAAATAACTTTAGAAAATTGGAAACAATGTATGAAATGTTTGCTAATAAAATAAGTGAAATAAAATATATGAGAAAATTGAATTAGGAAGGGACGGGAACAATTTTAATTAGTTAATATTTTATAAAATATAAGTGAAGAGGGGCGGGGGAATTAATTATGGAAAGCTTATAACTGTTCCCATAGAAGTATGATATTTAATTGAAAAGTAATGTTAAAGAAGTTAAGATTTTAATGAATATTCACATTAATGATAGAATTGGAATGGAATGTGTTGTTTTAATTACATATATTTATATTTTTTTTCTTTTTTTAAGAATATAGTGTGTATTTTAAGAATGTACCAAGCAGAATCTGAATGGAAGTTATGTATTATATTGAATGTTATAATTTTAAAGTATATATTGAAGCCTAAATAAGAGTTAAATGGATAAACTTAAAAGATATAAAGGTGTCATACTCCAATCAGAAACTACAGGAGAAACTTTGTTTAATGAGAAAAGATAATAGATAATTGAAACAGGACAGACAAAAAGTATAAATATAATGATTTGAATTGAGACGAGATAATTAAAATAAAATTGAGAAAATTAAAAGAGGGGAGAAGATATGTAGAAAATGTAAAACAGTAATAAGATATGGAAATAGAACATAAAAATGAGCATGAAATTGAATTTGTGTCTGTACGAAGAAAAGTAACCCGGGATTACGCTACTTTCAAAAAAGATGTTTTATTTGTATTTTTTTGTGAAAACTCAAATAAAATTTACAAAAAAAAATGTAAACACATAAAATTATTAAGAATTCAAAAGGCTTTTGGAATGGAGAGTAATTAAAATGGCTCTAAACTCGAATCAGCCCTGAAATAAAATACAATACACTAGCACAGAATGTAATTAAATATAGTCTATATTCACCATATTCTCTGAATGGTAAGCAACTGTAATGACTTATATCATCTTCTGGCTTAATTGAGCAAGCCGCACATCAATCACATTGTTGTTAGAATAGCTGGCATTCTGCAGAGGCATCAGTGGAGAGGGCAGGTGGGGCAAATGATGAAAGGAGCATCTTGTGGCATGGTCTGCCTGTTTTATATGCTTAGTGGCATTGTACATGCACAAACTACATTCCCAGAGCAGATGGAATAACTGAATGCAACCCATTCCACTGGTTTATTGTTCTGACTGTGGAAAGGGAACTTCACGAAGACAGTAGTGTCACAAAAACAGGAAAAGCCCAAGGGGAACATCAGGTCAGCCATAAAACAAACTTACATAGGAAAAGGAATCAGATAAAAAAGGTATTAAAGAATCCCTATAGACAAAAGCCTATGTAATTAAGAAAACTAGACAAATAAGAAAAGGAAACAAAAAGATAATTTAGAAAACCCTTACAAACACAGGACATACCAAATAAGCAAAACAAACAGACAAAAGAAATAAAATATAAATTACAAAAGGGACATACAGGAGATTGCCACAGAACAAATATGAAAAACTATCTTAAAGCTAAAAGAGATTAGAGAAAACCAATAATACAATCTAGCCACCCTGTGGTGTTTGCCTTCCGCACCCCGCGGAGTTTGCCCTCCGGCGGGAATAAAGACAAACTCAAACAGGATTTGAAACATTAAGCACAAATACAAACCGTTATGTTTGAGCAATGAGAGGCTGAACCAGAGCATGAGTGCAACAATACTTTATTTTACAATAAAGGGCTGACCGTGCTTGCCAAGCCTGGAACTGGCTCGCAGCAATCAGCAACCGGTTGGACCCCGCAGCCTGCTTTTATAGCTGGCTGCTGGGGAGAGCCAACCAATGGGAATGGGGGAATAACGCCCACGTAAAGTGAGTGGACCTGAGTGAGAACTCCTTGAGTCCTCAGGACATAACACCCCTTCCCCCCAGATGCGAACATGCATAGTCCTTGAGGTAGACGGGGGGTTTGTGTTGGCGCCCGGAACGGCGCAACTCGGGAACATTGTCTGTCTATTTGGTACCAGTCTGTGATGGTCGAGCCGGCATAGTGTCGCCAACACTCCCTCTGGACTGGGCATCCTCGGGAACCACTGGGTTGGTTACTGGGGTCGAGCTCTCGTGGGTTGGATCAGGCTGGTCAACTCTCTGGGCGCTGTTGTCCGAGTTTGGGCTGACCGGAACGACCGCTGGTGCAGACTGGTCGCTGGGTATGATGTGGCTGGGCGGCGGATGAGGCGGTTCCCCTTCGACTGGAGACTCTGGATTCTTGTTGGCAAGGGTGCTGAGGCGCCTTCTAAGCTGGTCTATATGTCTCCTCCAGACGCGACCATCCTCCAGCCTGACTCTATACGATCTCGGCCCGGTGATGGCGATGACCTCGCCTGGAATCCAAAGTGGGTCCCCAGCGAAATTCCTTGCGAATATCGGCTCCTGTAACAAAAAATGTCTAACCCCCGAAGTAGAAGCGAGGGGAGAGTCAGGGCAGTATTGTGGGTGCAATCTGTCCAAAACAGTCCTCAGGCGCCGGCCCATCAGAAGTTCCGCTGGGGACTTATTGGTGACTGCACAGGGGGTTGAGTGCTGGCTCATCAGGAACCGTGCGAGTTTGTGGTGCCAGTCATCCCTGCCAAACCTAGCGAGGGCCTCTTTGGTGGTCCTGACGGCCCTTTCAGCCAACCCATTACTGGCAGGGTGAAATGGGGCTGTGAAAATGTGGCGAATGCCCAGGTTGGCAGCAAAACGGCTGAATTCTACTGATGCGAACTGTGGGCCATTATCGGAGACAATGGAGTCGGGTAGTCCATGTGTAACGAACAGGCGCGTTAACACGTTGGTGATTGCTAGTGTGGTGGTCGTGGATAGCTGTGCCATGTCTATCCATTTGGAATAAGCGTCCACGACCACTAGGAACATCTTTCCATGCACGGGGCCTGCCAGATCGATATGGATTCTAGACCAAGGGGCATTGGCGCTCTCCCATCTGGTAGGGGTGGCGATGGGGGGAGCAGGACGGGATTCCTGGCAAATGCTGCAGGAACTTACCCAATTGACAATGTCCTCGTCTAGACCCGGCCACCACACGTAGCTGCGTGCTAATGCCTTCATTCTCACAATGCCGGGGTGTCCCTCGTGCAACGCCTCCAGGACTCGGGTACGCAGCGAGGTCGGAATGACCACTCGAGTGCCCCACAGTAGACAACCCTGCAAACTGGACAGCTCCTGCATGCGAGTCTTAAAGGGTGCGAATTTGTTATCAACGTTGCCTCCCGGCCACCCCCTCCTCACCCAGTCGAGCACCTGGGCGAGCGTTTGGTCTGCCTTGGTTTTAGCGGCGATGTCAAGGGCGGTGATGGGCAGGTCCAACTGGGTGATTTCGAAAATGGCGTTGACAGGAGCTGGGTCTTCAGCCGGAGCGGGTAAGGGGCAGCGACTGAGAGCGTCGGCGTGGGATAGAGTTTTGCCCGGGCGGTGAATAAGTTTGTATGAGTAGGCCACTAGGAAAAGTGTCCACCTTGTCATTCTAGGGGAAAGGACTTGAGGTGTCTGTTTGTCGCCGGCCAGTAGGCCCAGGAGGGGCTTATGGTCGGTGACCAGTTCGAAGAAGTGGCCAAAAAGGAATTCGTGAAACTTTTTCACGGCTGCAACAGCTGCTAGGGCTTCCTTGTCTATTTGGCTGTAATTTCGCTCCGTGGCCGAGAGCGTCCTGGAGAAAAAGGCGATGGGGGCCTCGGCGCCATTGGGGAGTCTGTGACTAAGGACCGCCCCAATTCCAAAAGGGGATGCGTCTGCTGCCAGTACTAAAGGAAGGTTGGGGTCGAATTGGATGAGCACTGCCTCTGACGTAAGTAGTGATTTGACGGCGTTAAACGCCTGGTCTTCTTTGTGCCCCCAGTGCCACGGTGACTTTTTGTCTAGTAATCTGTGTAGGGGTTCGGCTACTGAGGCTTTATGGGGCAAGAAGGATGCATAAAAGTTCAGCAGCCCTAAGAAAGCTTGTAGCTCCGTTTTGGAGGTTGGTGTGGGAGCTTCGTGGATTGCTCTAACCTTGGACTCCAGGGGGTGAATGCCAGAGGCGTCAATTTTATAACCCAGAAAGTCCACCTGTCTAGTGGCAATGGCGCATTTTTCTTTTTTTAACTTGAGGCCATGCTGTCTGAACCTCTCTAACACTGCTCGCACTCTCTGGAAGAGTTGGGGTCTGTCCCTGGCCGAGACCAAGATGTCGTCGAAGTAGGGTACTACACCAGGGAGGCCCTGTAAAATCCGCTCCATGAGGGATTGAAAAATACCCGGGGCAACACTTACGCCAAATTGGAGACGCTTGCATCGGAAGGCACCCCTGTGAGTGACGATGGTCTGAAGTTCCGCTGTTTGGTTATCAACAGGGAACTGCTGATATGCTTGAGACATGTCCAATTTAGCAAAAATACTGCCCGGCTCGAATGTGTGCAATAAGTGCTGAATGACGGGCACAGGGTAGGCGCTAACTTGTAAATATTTATTGATTGTTGTCTTGTAGTCCGAGCAAATTCTCAGGCTACCATCTTTTTTAAGGGGTGTGACGATGGGCGTCTCCCACTTGGCGAAATCTGTTGGCTCAATGACCCCTTGTTTTAGTAGTTTATCCAATTCAGCGTCTAGTTTTGGTCGAATAGCAAATGGAACTCTACGTGGTTTCAATCTGATTGGGACTGCCTGGGGGTCAACGGTGAACGAGATGGGGGTTCCATTATAACACCCCAGCTCTTCGCTGAACACATCTGCGTAGTCAGCGAATAAGGAGTCAGTGTCTGAGGTTGAGACAGCATGGACTCCTGTTAACCCTAGGCCGAGGTGGGGAAACCAATCGAGCCCCAATAAGGTGGGTAGATTGCCGTTAACTACCACTAGAGGTAGGTGGCCTTTAAAAGCTCTAAAACTGACAAAGAACTTGCCTCTGCCGATCACGGGAATGGCCTTCCCCTGGTAGTCCTTCAGACCGAACTGGCATCTCTGAAGCCGGGTAGTAGATAGGCTGGGGTGGAGTCTCTTGAGGGTGTTCCACGAGATTATTGAGAGCGCTGACCCTGTGTCAACCTCCATGTGGCACGGTTTACCTTCTAGGGAAACGGAGAGAGAAATTTTACTAACAGCGTGGCAAGTACGCCTGGCAAGGCGGTGTGTGCGACAGCGGTGCGTGCGACAGTTTAATACTTGCCTCTGTGGTCCCGCGTGCGAGGACGGGGGTCTGTGTGCAGCGCTTTGGGGGGCTTGGCAGACTCTCGCGATGTGCCCCCTCTTATGGCAGTTGTTGCAAGTGGCTCCTTTAAACTTGCAGGTGGCCCTTTGATGCGATCCCCCACAGGCTAGGCACAATGTGATGTGCTTGGGTGGACCGGTGTATTCTTGTTTGGCCCCTACCTGCGACCGTCTGTCGTTGGCGAGGCGGTGGACGTCGTTTTCATCGTTGTGGGTTTCCTCCGCTTCCACCTCTTCGGCATGGACTGGGAACGATGCTAGCTTGGCACTTGGGCCCTGAATTTCGGTGGCTGAGTTCGTTGCTAGCTTGGCTGCTAGGGCCTCCTCGACCGCTTGCGCGAGGTTGAGGTCTTTTTTTGCTAGCAGGCGCCTCTGTAGGTTGAGATCCTTGACCCCACAAACTAATTGATCGAGGAGCATGTCCTCCAAGTATGTTCCAAACCCGCAGTGCAGGGCTGCTGTTCTGAGGGCGGCCATATATTGATTGATGGTCTCCTTACTTGATTGCTTCCTCATACGGAACGTGAACCTCCTGGCGATTTGTGAAGGCCTGGGAGCGTAGTGGTTAGTGAGGATCTCAAGCAACTCGGACCACGGAACGTTTTTCAATTCTCTCGGCGCTACGAGTGCTGCGGCGGTATCGTAAACGGTGGCTCCGCAGTAGATTAGGAAATAGGATTTTTTCCGATGCTCTCCCGCATCCGCCAAGCCGACCGCATCGATGTAATGATTGAAGCGGTTCTTATACGACTCCCACTTCTCTTCGTCTGGTTTAAACGCCGGGAATACTGGGTTGGAACTCATGGTGCTGGAACGGCTGGGCTACCTGCGGAAAAAATCTCTCTGGGACTACGGGCGCTCGTGAGTTACTAGTGATATCAGCTCTGGAGAGGTTTTTTGCTACCCTCTCTTTCTCTCTCTGGGTTACCACGTTGGCTGCTAGCCGTTGGAGGTGTCTTGATTCGCGCCAAAAAGTGGGCGTTAGTGACTTCCTACAGCGCTGTGCTGTGTCTCCTACTGGCTCGAAATTCAAATGACACCCGTTTGAATTTCGCGCCAAATACAGAGCGGCTGTGGCTCGCAGCGCTTCACTTTCCCTGCAGCGGGGCTAACAAGCGGCTACAGACGCTTCTAACTTTG
Organism: Pseudonaja textilis; assembly: GCF_900518735.1. Next base: position 601,787 of record NW_020769401.1, read on the forward strand.
AATCAGACCGCTCTCTCTGGCTGCGGATCAGCGTTTCCCTTGTCGCCAGCCGATCGCTCTCTCTGGGCTGCGGATCGGTGGCTAGTGACTCAGCGGTTGCAAGGTGCTTCTGGTAGCCATCCCATCCTCGTCGCCAGTGTTATGTTTGAGCAATGAGAGGCTGAACCAGAGCATGAGTGCAACAATACTTTATTTTACAATAAAGGGCTGACCGTGCTTGCCAAGCCTGGAACTGGCTCGCAGCAATCAGCAACCGGTTGGACCCCGCAGCCTGCTTTTATAGCTGGCTGCTGGGGAGAGCCAACCAATGGGAATGGGGGAATAACGCCCACGTAAAGTGAGTGGACCTGAGTGAGAACTCCTTGAGTCCTCAGGACATAACACCAACATTCACACAAAATCAACTTACAAAGGGAGAAAAGGGTATAAAAAACCAGGGACTTACCATAAGAAGTAGCTAGCCCAGGAACGCAGACTTCTCGCTGTCCCCTGCCTTCCTGAAAAGTAAAAAGATCCAGCTTTCAAGCAGTTGTCCGTATCCTTGTGCCGGAGCTCTCCCAGTGGGAAAATCAAATCCTCAAAAGAAAGGCATTTCGACACCTTTCAACATGACTATCAGGAAATTTCTCATTAGTTCTAGGCTGCTTCAATCCTTGATTAGTTTTCAATCATAGCTTCTTGTCTGACCATCTAGTACTATGGAAAATAATTTGACCCCTCTTCTTTGTGGCAGCCCCTCAAATATTGGAACACTAGTATCATGTTGCTCCTAGTTCTCTTTTCAATAGATTAGACATACCCAATTCCAGCAACTGTTCTTCATGTTTTAGTCTCCAGCCTCCTAATCATCATTATTGCTCTTCTCTATACCCTTTCCAGAATCTCAATAGTCTTTTTATATTGAGGTGACCAAAACTGGATGCTATATTCCAAGTATGGTCTTACAAAGGCCTTATAAACAGCTACTAATACTAATAATATGTGATCTTGATTCCATCCTTCTGTTAATGGCACCTAGGATTCCATTGGCTTTTTTGGTGGCTAGAGCACACTGCTGGCTCATATTTAAGTGACTGTTCACTAGGATCCAAGATCCGTCTCACAGTTACTGCTACTGAGTTAAGTTTCAACTAATTTGTACATTTGGTTTTTCTTGCCTAAGTGTAAAACCTTACTTTTCTCTACATTGAATTTCTTTTTTTTTTATAGAGCCCATTGTTCAAATAGGCCCAGTAACCTATCTTCTAGGGTGTTGGCTGTTCCTGCCAGCTTGGTATTGTCTGCAAATTTGATGTTCCCTTTCTCTTCCCTCATCTAAAATGTTCATGATGATGTTGAAGAGTACTGGGCCTAAGACAAAATCTTGGAGTACCCCACTGTTTACTTCCCTCTATATGGATATTAAGGACTACAAGTTGAGTATGTTTGTCAGCCAGTAACAAATCCATCTGGGGGTGATGCCATTTAACCCCCATTTTTCAAGCTTACCGAGAAGTAGGTTGTGGTTTTCTTTGTCAAATGCCAAGTATACTATGTCCACTGCATTTCACTGATCCATTAATGTAGTCATTTTGTCAAAGAATGAAATATTTGTTTGGCATTATCTGTTTTTGACAATCCCATGTTGACTTCTGGTTGTAATTTTGCTTGTTTTTAGGTATTTGCAGATTTGCTGCTTGATGGTCTTTTTCAGAATTTTCCTAGGTATTGATGTCAGGCTGACTGGTCTGTAATTTCCTGAATCTGGGTTTTTGTTTTTTGAAGATGGAAACCACATCAGCTCTTTTCCAGTCCTCTGGTAATTCCCTGTGCTCCAGAATCTTTGAAAGATATGGTTCAATGATTCTGAGATCAGGTCTGCCAGCTTCTTCAGAACTCCTCGATATAATCCATCAGCTCCTGGCAATTTAAACTGAATTCACCTAAAATGGACAGGTGTTCTCTTATTATTTTCATGCTTATTTTAATTTGAATTCCTAGTGTGTGTTTTAAGATTTTGTTTTTTTATAGTTTGGGCTATTTTTTTTTCTGTAACAAAAGATGCAAAGAAAACATTAAGAAGCTCTGCTTTGTCCCGCTGCCTGTCACTTTTTTGCCATCTTTTCCCATTAGTGGACTGACTTTTTTTTAAAAAAATTACATGTTGAAATAAACTTTTCTTATTACTTTTGATACTTGTTGCAAGACCTAGTTAATTCTGAGCGTAGATTTCCTGGCTTTATTTTTTATAGATTCAAGTTATATGCTGGTATTCTACCTTAGTTATGTTTCCCTCTTTTTATACTGATTCTTTTTGTCTTTCAGTTTATTGGAGAGTTTTTTGTGCAACTATGCTGATTTCTTCTTGGAATTTTAATTTTTTCTTTTCAGTGGTATTGTGCTGGACTGGGCTTTTATAATTGTTTTCAGAGTTTCTCGAGTTGTTTTCCCCTTTAAGATTTTCATCTACGCAATCTTTCCCAAGCTTTATTTCTCTATTGAAATCACCTCTTTTAAAGTCTAAGACACTGGTTTGATTATGTTCTAATTGCTTGTGTCTGCATTATGTTACATTCTAATATGACATGGTCAGTCTCCCCCAAAAGTCTTGCAACTTCAACCCTCTCTATCATTTCTTCTCTAATTAATAAGAATTAGGTCCAGTATAGCTGTCCCTCTAGTTTCCTCCCCTACCTTTTGGGTAATAAAGTTGTCAGATTGGTCTCCCACCCGATACAGAGTTTGTCTCCCAGTTGATGTCAGATTAGTTAAAGTCCCCCATTACTACTGCTGTGTGTTTCCTACATACATTTGTTAACTGGTTAGCAAAAAGTTCATCTATTTCTTCTGCTTGGTTGGATGGCCTGTAGTATACACCTATGGCAACGTCGTTCTTTTTTCCTTTCATATTAATCCATATGCATTCTAGAAGGCTTTCATCCTTGGTTTTATGCATTTCTGTGGAGATGTAGTTCATTTTTTTTTTACATATAATGCAATTCCCACTCCTCTTTTGTTAGATCTCTTTCTTTGAACAGTTTATATACTTTCATCTATATATTCCAGTTGTGAGTTTTATCCCTCCCCGTTTCAGTAATGGCAACTATATCATATCTGCCCTCATATACCATATTAGTACTTCATGTTCACCCTGTTTGTTCTCCAAGCTTTAAGCATTAGTGTATATGCATCTGAGTCCTTTATGGCTGACCTTGAGAGATCCTACATCTCCTAATTTGTATCTGAGTCTTTCTTCCTTCACATCAATCTCTACCTCCTTGATTGATTGATTGTCCTGGGGTTTATGCTTGGGATTAGGTTCTAAAGATCCTAAATATTGGTCACCACACACACACACACACAGTTTTAGTTTAAAGCCTTCAGATAAGCTAAGCCAGTCATTTTCCAAATACATTATTCCCAGTTCTTGTGTGGTGTGGGCCACCCCTTGCTAAAAGCCCTTCATGTAGGTAATGCAGACCATGTTTTTGGAATCAAAATTTTCTTGGTGGCACCAACCTTTAAGCCAATGGTTTATTTCTAAAATTCTTTGTTTCCTCATTGGATGTTGACCTTTTGTTGGAAATGTAGATGAAAACATTTGTGCTCCAAGTTCCTTAAATTTTGGGGCAAGCTGCTCATAATCTCTTGATTTTGTTTTTAGGTTCATTTTTGTGTCATTTGTCCCTATATGAAGGAGAAGTAATGGATAGTAATCTATGGGCTTAGTTATTTTGGTAAGGTTTTCAGCACATCTTTGATTTTTGCTCCAGGGAGACAGCATACCTCCCTAGAATAAATGTCCAGTCTACAGATGGATGATACTGTTCTCCTGAGGAATGAATGTCCTACAACCAACACTCACCTTTTTTTTCCTGGAGAAGTCTAGCCTACTTTTGTTCCTATCACAGGGACACTTGATTATGTCCCTTTTCCGGGTGTCTGCATACTTTCTTTCAGGGGGATACTATGAAATTGGTTGCTCAGCTCCAGTTAGGCTGCCCTGGGCTTGACTGAACTAGATAGTAGGGGCATTGCTATTGGAGGGGTTTTTTTTCCCCTGTGGGTGACATGTTTCCCTAAATTTATCTCTAAAGGTTCATGTACAGATTCATTTCTTCCAATAGTTGTTTGTTCCTTATTTTATTCAGCTTAGATATAGTCTTCTTGCTTGGGTTGGAATTTCTCATTTTATAATTTGAACATCAGAGTGGGTAGAGTTGTCTCTATACCCTTTACTTTTTCTTCTAGTAGTTTGTTTAGTCTACATTTGGTACATGTGTAATTTGGGTCCTCCTTGGGCATAAACACATACATAGAACATATTTTTCAAATCACAACAGTGTCAATCTTTTTTTCCATGACTATGTTTCTTTTCACTAGTTCATTTAGTTCATTTTCACTAGCATTGTTTAATGCCATTAAGGCATGTCACTATCAATACATTTAAGAATGCCTTCCAGCAAATTGAAACTACAAAGCTTGGTCAATTTATTTATTCCCTCTGCCCTCTATTTTTTTAAATGCAGGAGGTGTTTGTATATTTTTGTTGTTTTTGTTGTTATTGTTGTTGTTGTTATTGAAGAAAAATGCTTATGTTGCAATTTCATAATGCTCATGTAATTGTTTTGCATGAAAGCATTGCATCTTGCAGACACCTCTTTTAATGGGACAGATACATTCTTCTTTCAGTCCTGGGACAGAAAGCAAGACCCAGAGCTCCCAATATATTATAAAGATACTTAGACATGAAACTCTCTCCTGAGATTGTGTTTTGTGTTTCTTTCACTCCGATCTAAGGAAACACATTTTATTTTAAGAGATAATTTGAAAAAAGAAAGCTGCTGCTTTTCATTTAGGGAATTGTATGTAGAATCAGCTTTTAAAGTTATAAACTTCAGGCTATTTGGCATCTATAGGCTTCCCCAATGGGAGAAAAATATTTCTACAGTCATCCTGTCAAATTTTCCCCTGCCTTTCCTAAGCATGCAATGACTGCACACCCCAGTCAGAGTATTCTGGTCAGGACTTTCTAACCAATGGCTGCTCTTTTGAAGGAAAAGACTTTTGGCTGGCTGGCTATGGCCACACTGCATAAAGGGCTTAGTTAGCATCCTGATGCCCCTCCAGCTCTCCTCATCATGCATTTGAGCCCTTTAGGGGATCCCCTTCTGCTGTTCTTTTTTCCTTCTCTGCAGACAGGGAGGGCTGGGTGTCTGTATTTAATTACAGCCTGAAAGAGCACCATTTAAAAGAGAAACACAAGACATTTCATTATCATTAATACATTTAGGAATGCCTCCCAGCAAATTGCAACTACAAAGCTTGGCTATTTTATTTATTCCCTCCATTCTTTAAATGCAGGAGATGTTTGTATTTTTATCATTATTATTAAAGAAATAAAAAGTTTGTGCTCAGTTTATCCAAGTAATTATCCATTGTAACCCCCTCCAAAAAAAACCTAGAGCCTTGCTCTGTTGCAGCATGGATCCTTTCGTTTAATTGACTTCTCCAATGAATGGTTTCTCTGTACAGCCTCCCTGTCAACCCCATGTTAACTGGGCAAATCATATTTATCTCCACATTGACCAACTAGAATTGCAAAACCTTTGTGATTCTACCAGATTATAATCACCAGCTTATAATCACAAATTAGTAGAAGGATCTTATTTGTTGCCAATATTACCACCCTTTCTTCAATTCTGAAAAATGATCTTAGTTAACTACAACCCTTGCTCTTTGAACATATATTTCGCTCTAGGTGTCATAGAATTCAGTGGCATTTTCTCTAAGGGACTGGCCTTCTACAGTGTGATGAACTCTAGAATATAAAACTAATATTGCCCAGTATCCATGATTCATCCAACTAAACATTCTTCCATATGAGCAAGCCAGATATCCAAAACATAGGCACAATATATCCTCTTTGTAAATTCTGTTTAGGGCAGGACTAGTCTAATTTGAATGATGATTCTATTACAATTGGTGCCATAAACTAAATTCTTGCTTTCAACCAAGAAACATCTTTTCTTGATAGATAGGCTATGTTTCTTAGTCTTCCCTTCATTCCCTTCATTGATGATAGGGAGAGAGATCAGATGAATGAAATGTGTATATATGGAAAGCACTTAACTTTTCAGCCAACATTCAAGTTATGCCTATATTCACTTTTCATGGGTCAAATACAGACCCTTTCTGTCCATATTTTATTTTTAAGGGTTTTCCAGTCTTAATGACTTTAATGTTCCAATGAAGACTACTCACCCCTACAACTCCATTCATTTATTTTTAATAGCATGGCTACCACAAATTCTGTGAAGATTTTTTTTAAAGAAATTTCATCTTCATTTGTTACAACATTCTACAAAGCAAGAAACCAGAAAAATATAGAAAAAGTCTTTTGTCTATCATTCACCATCTTTGTTTCTTAACACTTTGAACAATGTCACTTCTGCATCTATAACCCATTTCCAATGTATTTGAGACACAACCTACGGATTCCTTGCAGCATTTTGATTTGCAGATCACAAAAACATTTTTCAGGAAAATGATAGGAAAAGCGAGTGAATTTCTAGCCCTGCCCCTATAAGCCATCCATGAATTTGTTCATATTTTTCGTGTATACTTTCCTTCATGGTATGGATCTGACATAAAGTAGGAGTGGGATTGTTCATGTGTAAGGAAATAGAGACATAAGGGAGGAACTGATAGTGTTTATTCAGATCAGTCTGGAATCAGTTTTGATCTGGAAGGAAAAAAGTCTTTAAAAATTGCAAGCAACAATATTCTTCACCGCACATGGAAATCCAAAAAGCAGGAAAACAAACGACAGCTTCATGTTGGTTGAATTCCATCTGAGTATCTTCCCCTGGGCTGGGCAATGGGAAATAGAATAGGGAAGTGGGAGGGGGGAGGTAGAAGAGGGGCACCCTGTTTAGCCAGGATGAACTAAATAATCCTGTCAGCTCCTCAAGGCAGACCAGACTTATGAAACAACAATTATGAATATTAATACTATTTTTATTTTAAGATTACAGGAACAAAGTCCTTTAAATCTGAATATCCTTCCCCACTCCACCTTTTGTGAGGACCAAGAGGGGTCCTGTCTAAGATGCTTTCTCAAATTATATTTCCTACCCAAACTCAGGTTTCTTTTATCTGACTTTTGTCTTGGTGGTGACTCTTCTTCCTGTGCTTCAAGAATACTTTTCTTTCCATTAAAATCCACTGCACTGGACTATGAGTGTCATTCCTAGCAGAAGTCTGAAAGAGGGGGCTGATTTTGTAAGGAACCAAAAGTTTTATGGTTTGATGGATTGGTGTAGCTTGTCTTTCATATAATCACCGAGGCTGTGGGTAACATAAACGCGGTAGTTTATCATACAATACATATCTTTGCAACAGGCAAAAATTCTAAAAATCGAGTACAGGAGTTTGAGTAGAGAGGTTTTTCCTCTTATCTATTGAAGTTGGAATATTCTGCCAAGAAAAAAGGACAGCAGCCCTATTTTTTTTAATATTGCCAATAGCATTTATTTGACACTTTTTAATCTCTAATTCTAAAAATAATACCATGGTCTTGATTTTCCTCAAGAAAAAAAATCCTGCTTGTTTTGAATTTATTAAGTGCCTGTTGCTAAAATTTTAATTAATTTTCAGTTGTTTTCAAGAGAAAAAATAGGTAAGTTTACAATGCTACCAATTATATGGCAATGTTGGCCAAAATAGAGGGAGAAATTGATAAATGGTTACTTAATGGGCAAGTGAAGAACAGAAGTTTGTACATTAAAAAAACATAATCTGGAATCAAGATCTTTCTGATAGAAGAAAACAGTCATGTATCTTATTGTTATGCCTCTTCAACTATAAATTGTGTATGACATCAAATTGCAGGGAAACAATATATAAAGTCATTTACACAGCACAGAATGTTCAATATTCTTTGTTTAGAAACAATGTTATTAGATTTCTTTGTGTCCCAGCTTTTAAGTGAGGGAGCAATCTTTTAACTATTAGAACCCCCAAATTCCCATATCCACTCCTAGTTGAGTGGGTTGCCAGTTTGAGGAGACTAAAGGGTATGTCAGGATCAGGCTCCGAAAAAACCTTTTGCATGAATTCTCCTATCTACATTAAAAGCTAACACAAAAACATTATATTATACTTCCTTTCCAGGATGTGTCTGGAGCTGTGAAACCTCTTTTAATATAACCCATGGGGGGAAGGGAAGACTCCAGGTAATGACATCCCGTCTCCAAAGTTTTTCTTTTTTAAACAACAACCAGCTTTGGAATGAAGTTATCTCAAAGTCACATTTCAGCCTCCGGAGATTTGTCCCTGAGCCCACTCTGACATTTATCAGCCATCATCTCTTTAGTGGGGCAGCAACAGCAGCCCTCCCCTCTCATTCCTTCTTAATTGGTGTGAAATTGGAGCAAGTTCTCAGGTGATAATGTGTTTGCATTTCTGCTTCACTGAGCCACCTTAGACACCCAATCCCAGCCAGCTTCATTAAACCTTCGGATTTCCACCCCACTGTCATCTTCATAACAGTGAGCTTCATACTTGATTTCCTGACTTCCAGATGTGCAATATAAAATAGGACTCATAAATAGCTGCTGCTAGCCAACTACATTTAAAGCGGGGAGGAATAGATTTTATTTATGAGAAATATAAATGTATGTTCAGTTGCATTTAATAACGCTTCAAATGTTTTGCAGGTTTTTCTAACATGCAAGGAAATATTTAATGCCCTTTAATCTCTCCCTCTGTCCCTCCTTCTCCTTCTCCATTATTAATATCCAATGTTGCCCATGTTTGAAATAATTAAAATATATACAGTTTGGATTAGTAACATTTTGTGAGACAGCAAAGATGTAAAACGTTGAAGGAAAGTACTTCAGAAAACATTACAGTGGAAAATAACTATATAGTAAGTGATATATATGTGTGTGTGTGTGTGTGTGTGTGTGTGTGTGTGTATGTATGTATATATATACATGTATATATGTGTGTGTGTATATATATATATATTTGTTTTCTTAAGTTTTCGCGGGTACTTACATGTATGGTATTCAGCTTTGTTCAGGTATTTTCCCACGTCCTTGTAGTTGTGCTTTTAAAGTTGTAGCAACGTTTCAGCAGAATCTCATCTGCCATCATCAGGCTTCTGTATTGTGTTCATCTGGAACACAATATTCGTCTGGAATAGTTTGTCTGGAACAGACAAACACAATACAGAAGCCTGATGATGGCAGATGAGATTCTGCCGAAACATTGCTACAACTTTAAAATCACAACTACAATGACGTGGGAAAATACCCGAACAAAGCTGAATACCATACATGAAAGTACCAGCGAAAACTTAAGAATATATATATATATATTTTTTTTCTGAGGTTCTCGCGGGTATTTGTATGTGGATCTTTGGTTGTTCGGGTTTTCTCCCACGTAAGATTGGAAGTATCTAGGTAACGTTTCGATGAAGTCTCATTCATCATTTTCAGGCTTGTGTCTTCGGCTCTGTGCTTCTCAGAGTGATGTGAGCTTGCAGCTGCTTCTTCCTTTTAACTTTAACTTCCTTTTAACTTCCTTTTCACTACCCACTTCAAACCCCTCCCAGCCATACATGAAGCAAACTGACACCCACCATGAAGATGCAGCACGACCACGAACTTGAAGCCAAACAGCAGGATCACAGCTCATCAGCTTAAATCCCCAGCAACTAAGACTAACCTGAGCACAACCAAGCCCCCTCCTGAACAGAACATGCCTCCAGCCAATCAGAACACGGCCAACCCCCCAACCAATCAGAACATAGCCAAACCCCCTACCAACGAGAACACACCCCCACCCAATCAGAACACAGCCAAGCCCCCACCCAATCAAGTCACACCCCCACTAGCAGTTAAAAGGAAGAAGCAGCTGCAAGCTCACATCACTTTGAGAAGCACAGAGCCGAAGACACAAGCCTGAAGATGATGAATGAGACTTCATCGAAACGTTGCCTAGATACTTCCAATCTTATGCGGGAGAAAACCCGAACAACCAAAGATACACACACACACACACATACACACACATATATATGTTTTCTGAGGTTCTCGTGAGTATTAGTATGTGGATCTTTGGTTATTCAGGTTTTCTTCCGCATAAGATTGGAAGTATCTAGCCTAGATACTTATACGAATATATATATTCGTAGATTTTCACGGGTACAGGTATATAGCTCTAGGTCTGTTCGGATCTTTTCCCGGGTAAGATTAAGAGTATCTTGGTGACGTTTCAGCGAGGTCCCACTCACCATCCTCAGGCTGGTGTTTTTGGCTTCATGCCAGTGCAAAAGCCGAAAGCACCAGCCTGAGGATGACGAGTGGGACCTCTCCGAAACATCACCAAGATACTCTTAATCTTACACGGGAAAAGACCCGAACACACCTAGATCTACACACATACACACACACACACACACCTATGTATGCATGTATGTATGTATATTGCAATAAAATATGATGGGATTCCAGGATTTATATTTTATATTTTTATGTACGCTCAGTTTCCCATTATTTTAAAGAGTTCCTTCCTTATTTTAAAAAGAAACTCTGCTTTTAGTCGTTAAAAAACCCACACAATTGTATGCTGCTTTCAAGAAGACATAAGACTATGCTAAATAAGTAACTGAAAATATACTGTAATTTGGTTTATTTAGCATAACTCTATCTCTTTATTTTATTTTATTTTTAAAGTAGTTGTAAGCTAAAATGTTGTAAAAATTATAAATGTATATGATGAACACTGGATGAAATAGAATGGAAATCCATAAAAGAAATAATGGGGGATATTATTGGGTGGGGAAGACGTTATGGTCATCTAAAATATATCAGTTTAGAGATCTGATATTCCATAATCTTACTATGCTGCTTTAAGGCTTATCAGCACTGCCCAGTTACTAGAATAGGCAGATAACTTTTCCTGTATGACAGAAATTGATGGTGGCTTATATGAATTTCTCACTCATTGTCAAAGCAACTTCAAGGCATGTTTTTCTGCAAGGTTTCAGAAGTACATTTTCTCCATTACATCATCTTGAATGCTCCTAACCATTTGGGATAGTGAGTTCTGTTTATCAGTTCTTTGGCTACTTTGCAAAGCATGGCCACTCCTTCAATTAAGCCATAAAATGTACACATATTTTTTATCATGTACTTTAATAGGTATTATAGTTTCCTTACCAGCATTGCTGAAGTAGCATAGTAGTTATGAACTTTGTTTAGCATAACTAGGGTGGTTGATTGACTCCCAGCAAGATTTTAAAAATATACATACATTTTTATTCTCCTAAGTAGCAGGTTTTCTCTCAGCTCCCCACTTTAAAAAAAATCCAAAGTATTTTATCATTTTAACAGTTATCAATCTTGTGTATGCTTTAACACTGACTGATATATTCTGTATAAAAATCATTATTTCTGCTCAGAAACTGCACTTTTAGAGTTTCTGAATAGGTAGATAAAACATATATTTTAACTAATATATGATGAAAAATGTATTGTTCACAAACCCTAGTGACAAACTATTAGGCATTTTATTCCACAAATTTTAGGAATGCTGCACTACTAAAATTTAATTAGGATCTGAGATATTCACTTCTAGTAAGCAACATGGCAAACAGATGTCTTGGGAATATTGTGGCTAAAAACAATATCGGAATGCTGGATTCAGACCTAATCTAAATCTAAAGGAGAGATTGCAAGATTACTCACATGAACTCTAGACAACTGTTTTGGGTAGGAAGTGCATACTTTGTAATTAGTTTGCAGTTAACTGGAAACCCTGGGATTTCATCAAGTTATATTGACCTTGGCCCATTTCTTAATCACCTTGGATTCTTTCCTCTTTCTTTTTTTCCTGCTTCTTAAACATTGGGAATTTTCAGATTGGCAAATCTCTGTTCAGTCACTCTGTTCAGTCACATTGAAATCACTGAGTTTTCTTCAATCCTCTAAAAACAAATTTTAACTACATGTTTAAAGATTTTCAAATCATTTTGGAGTGGAATATATAGTAAAAGGATGGTTTGTATTGACTTTAGAAAGTTTTAAATGGATTAAGAACTGGCTATTTTAAGAGAGATTTATGAAGAATAGGTTTAGGAAATTATAAAATTATTTACTACTATAGATAAATTAGGTGTCAGTGAATAGAATCAAGCCATACTGAATAAAACTGAAATTTTTATGGATTAAAAAGCCTATGATAAAATGGTAATGGATTTACAAATGAATTTGGATCATGACAGAATAATTAAAAAGTACACACAAACATTAAATCAGATAACTTATCTACATTTACAAAAGGAATTTGCTGAAGCTGCAAAAATTTCAGTGGGAAGAGACAATAAGAATATGAATAGCAACATGAATACTTCTTTCTATTCGAATTATGAAAAGGGCTTTATAAAGATACCAAGGATTTTGAGAGAAGAAACAAAGAGAATACAAGGAAGCAGATGTTAGAACTTTGTTTTGAATGATCTAAAGATTGTAGAGAGGAAGAAGAAAGAATTAAAAAATGGTTTATTTAATTAAGATTAAAATAAATAAAAATAAATATTATTTGTATAATGCAATATTCAATAAATAGTATTTTTAAAAAGGATTAAGAACATCCACAGAGATAGTAAAAAATAATAAGATTCAATTTATGATTCTATCTAGCACATTTTATATCCTGCATGGTATTAAATCAGTATAACAGCAATTCGTATAAAGTTGGATTAGAACTCTGATGGTTCTTTGCTAGGCCAACCCATGATAAACAAAATAATCAAGCAAGATTTTTCTTTGGCATCTTTATTGTTTACCCTTAATAATTTTTCTTATATAGCTTATCAGCACAAGTCTTTTGCTATTTTTCCCCTAGAGAATATTAATCAAAAGCCTTTTAGATTACACTGATGGATAATTGAACTATTGCGGAACCAATCTGTGATATGACATTATAGGAAGCAATACAGTTGAGGTTAGGATCGGCATATTCGAACATATTCTGCTTTCTTGCTAGCAGTAAATTACAGTTCAATATAATGAGGTTTAAGGACTGTCCAAAATTTATTCAAGCCCCAATCTAAGATGAAGACAATTTGAAAGGCAGAGCTAGAGTCACCAGAAGTTCAGACACAAAGAAATCGCAGCTCTTTTTAAAGTGTAAGTTTTGCCACAAATTGCAGATTTTATTGAATGGCCACAAGAACTGCTTTCTTAGCCCAGTTTTTGCTAAGCAGACTGTCTGATCATAGACCCCATTGGACATCTGAATTAGGTTTGTTGGAGCATCCTCATACACATCTGCAAGAGGAGCCAAATTCTGAGGGGCCTGTTGAGGAGATTCTGATTTTTCTTTCTCTGCCAACCTAGGCTACCAGATTCCTAAGACTTTGCTACATCTTCAGAGCATGACTATAGGGATTATTGGAAGTTATCTGGAATTGTGTTTAAAATTCAGGAGTAGAAGTGTAAGCTGTGAAAACGGTGGCTGAATCCTCAGTTTTAAAAAATGAGTAGACTCTTGGGCTTCTTCCACCATCCCAAATGATAAATGTATTGATTTTGGAATTATAGAAAGGGAGGTGTTCTTTTTTTCTTTGGATGGAGCTGCATATTGTCCTTAATAAGAATTTGCCCATTTAGTTTAATCAGATTCCAAGGTACTTTTACATATCAAATCTACCAGCTAAATCTTCTTCCTTTGGGTGACTTGTTAGAATATGATGCCTACTGGTAATTCCTAGTTCTCTCTTTAGGAAGGTCTGCTAACCAGGCCTGATTCTGTTCAGCTTTACAAGATCAGCTAAGGTCATTACAGCCTAAAGCTGAGCCTTTAATAAGAGTAGCAGCTGGTAGCTGCATATTTTTTTCCTGCTTGTAGATTTAAAGAGTTAAATAAATGGAATCCTTCTTCATTGAAGAAATCCAAATTTATAAATATTTAAGCAGCCTCTATTGGAAGACTTTCTAGAGAAGGGACACTGTCAGCTCTTCAGGTAATTTGTTCACTGTCAAATGTTCTTACCATTAGGAAGTTTTCCTTTAGGTGTACATTTGCAAATATATGAATTGTGAAGATAAAAAAGAAGGATGACACATGTTTCACAATGGAAATTCCAGCCAGTTGTATTTCACATTTGAACACATGTTTATATGTAACTTATATGTAATTGGCTTGTATCTTGATGTGTGATTTTGACAATTCCTCCACTCTGCTCTGCCATCAATTTGCAAGAACTCTGGAATTCACAGTTCAAATATTCTGATTCATTAATACTTGGATAAGGGACTTAAATAATATTAAGTCAATAGGATGTCTTTGGCCAGTCACTTTCTGTTAGACCTGGGAAGAAGAAAATGGCAATCACTTCTTAAAATCTTGCCAAGAAAACAGCAGGGGATAGTCCAGGCATATGCAAGGAACCGAGAATGATTTGAAGGCAATAATAATAATAACAGAAATGTTACCAATAGTAATATGGGCTTGGATGCAATCCCAAAACATCTACTGCATCATCGACAGTGACAAAATCAATTGCAAATGGCACTTTATTTGGCACAGCTTACATATTGGGACAATACTTTTAACACCATCAATCAACATTTGCTTATCCCAAGTCCATGGGAAGATCTTGATAAGTGATAAAAATGCCAAAGACAGTCTAAACATCTGGCTGACTGTGCCACAAACTATAACAACAACAACAACAATAATAATTGCCTCCGTCATTGTATGGCCACTCAATTTGATGAAATGCTTCAAAATGCAACAAGTGAAGAATGGTTAACAATTGACTGAACGTACTTGATATTGAAAGATCCAGAAAAGGGCACAGAACCAAGCAACTATCACCCAATTACTTGTCTGCCAACAACGGTCAAACTTTTTACAAGAATACTGGCAAATTCAATATTCAATGATCTGATAGAAAACAGTCTGTATCCAGTAGAACAAAAAGGAAATTCTAAAAAATCAAGAGGAACAAAAGATCAACTGCTCATTGACAAAACGGTACTAAAAATGCAAGACTAAGAAAAATGAATTTGAATATGGTGTGGATTGATTATAAGAAGGCATTTGACTCACTATCCCACAGCTGGATTAACGCCTGTCTGGAAAATTTTGGACTTGGCAAAAATATTTGTACATTTTTGAAAGTGAACATTGAAAATGGAAAACAACTCTAACAGCAAATGGGGAGAACATTGGTGAAGTCAACATCAGAAGAGAAATCTTCCAAGGGGACTCACTTTCGCCACTACTGTCCAACATTGCATTAATTCCACTAATAATTCTACGAAACACAAAACTGGGATACCAAATCTCAAGCCAACATAGCAAGTTATACCATCTACTATACATGGATTACTTAAAATTGTATGTGAAAAGTCCCACAGAACTTGAAGCAATACTTAAGTCCAACTGTTCAGCAGTGACACCAGAATGAACTTTGTACTTAAAAAATGTGCTATATTATCCATACAGTATGGAAAATGGAAAAAATAGATGGAATAGAACTGAGAAATGGAAGCATTGTGAATGTACTAGCAAAGAATGATGGTTACAAATACCTAGGCATATTGGAAGCAGATAATGTCTTGAATGGAAAAATCAAAGAGTCAATGCAAAGGGAATACATCAGGAGGGACCACAAAATATTAAAATCAAAACTGAATGCTGGAAACATAATTAAAGCCATTAATACATGGGCAGTTCCAGTGATACACTACCCAGTTGGAATAATCAACTGGACTTTGGCTGAACTGGAAAATTTGGACTGGAAAACACATTAACTTTTGAATATGTACCACGCTTTACATCCATGAAGTGACATTGACAGGCTATACCTGCCAAGAAGAATAGGTGGCAGAGGGCTATTGCAAGGCCATCAAACTGTAGAAGAAGAAAAGTTCTTCTGAAGTTTGAAGGACTATGTGAACCAAAGTACCAAAAAATTGCTGCAGGTTGTGAAAATGGAGAACATTTTTAAAACAACAGAAACAAAGGTAGAATATAAGGAAAAACAGCTTGATGACAGATTAAATAGATGGAAAAACCAAAGCTTTGCATGAACAGCCTTTGAAAAACATTGAAGGAAAATGTGATAACAACTTGACATGGGCATGGTTTAAGATGGGAACCATCAAGAAAGAAACAGAAGGTTTAATTCTCGCTGCTGAAGAACAAGCACTAAAAACGATTGCTATGAAAGCGAAGATACAAAAAAACACCGACAATCCAAACTGTTGACTTTGCAATGACAAAGTTGAAACTGTTTCACATTTGATATGTGAGTGTAGCAAAACTGCACAAACTGATTACAAAGCTAGACATGACCAAGTTGCTAAACTAATCCATTGGGCATTATGTAAAAAATACGACTTACCCATATCCTAAAAATCATGGGAATACAAAGTGGAAAAAGCTGTCGAAAATGAGAAGGTGAAGATCTTGTGGGACTTCTGAAAACAGATGGATCATCATTTAGAACACAACACACTGGATATCACAGTCATCAAAAACTGAATTGTACAATTTATTGATATCTCTGTACCAGGTGATACCAGAGTCAAAGAAAAAGAACTAGAAAAAAAATCACAAAATATTGCAACCTGGCCATCGAAATTACCCAATTATGGATGAAACATGTAACAGTGATACCCATTGTCATTGGGGCACTTGGCACCATGTCCAAGAATTTTACACAGTACATCAAGAAATTGCAGCTTCCTGCGATAACACCAGCAAAATTGCAAAAAACTGCACTACTCAGAACATCGTATATTTTAAGAAAATACTTGGTCAATACCTAGGATGCTGGCAGCAACCTGTATCAACCATCAGTGTCAGTTAATAATATTTGTGATACATTTTTAGTCAAATGTTCAGTTGACTGAGTTTCATATTTAATGAATAAAGCATATAATAATAATGTTAGTGGAAACATATTATGCTGGTTCGATTTAATATCCATACATTTGCTAATACATTGTTACAAAGTAAAATACAAAATACTAAATTATGTATAGAAAAATTGTAATTTATCATTGTACAAAAATTGTAGATCTGTTGAGCATGGGGCACAGGAATAAAAATTCATCTTCAATATCAAAAAAGATCGTGTGACCCCTCTCAGATTTACAAGCTTGGATCACCAATATGTGTTTAATTTCTTTGTGTTTAGCTCTATCAATGTAATGAAAAGATGTGTCAGTTTTAATAATATACTTAAACATTGGGCTGAGTGCTTCCTTTTGCTTCCTTTTCTCTTTGTTTGTGGTTTTTGGGGAAGATTCTTTTTTGGTTTTTCCTTCCTCTTTTTTGGTTTTTAAGGCAAACTAAAAAGATTTCCTAAAGAGAGCTTTCTCTAACTTTCCAACATAAATTCCTGCCTTGTAACAAGATTAATCTATATCCTGCTCCTGAAATCATAAAGAACTAGCCAATAGAGAACAATTCATTTTACTTTGGATCTAGCATTTTCATTCCAAGAAATCAGTTACTTATATTTATATAGTAGAGATTAAAGTCCCCTCCTGATCATTCCTTTGGGAAATAAAATGTCACCACTGCCAAACCCAGATTGTGGATAATATTTATCTTTTGTCAGTGGACTGTATTTCAGAGAAGGAACTTATTTTATGTTATATATTGGGTGCCTCATGCTATATTAAATTACCATAGGGGACCTCTCACATCCTAGAATCCTGAATATTTTTAAATGTCTGTAAGAAAACAACAAAGCTCAGAGAGCCCCCAAAACTCTTCTGTTTTAAGTTCTGCATGTTCTAGTATTTTCTTAATTATATTCTCATCTATCGGGATCTCATCACACTTCCATTGTTGAGCATATACAGTTCTAGCTGCAGTTAATACATGTAAAATAGATAGAATAGAATTCTTTATTGGCCAAGTGTGATTGGACACACAAGGAATTTATCTTGGTGCATATGTTCTCGGTGTACATAAAAAAGATGCATTCACCAAGAGTCATGAATCATAAGATACAACACTTAATAATAGTCATAGGCAATAAGCAATCAAATCATACTAGGAAACAGTCAGTAAAAATCATTAAGATACAAGCAACAAGGTTACAGTCATACAGTCATAAGTGGGAGGAGATGGGTGAAAGGAAGGATGGGAGGATTAATAGTAATAGTATTAGTAATGCAGAATCAGTAAATAGTATGACAGTATTGAGGGAATTATTTGTTTAGCAGAGTGATGGCATTCAGGAAAAAAACTGTCCTTGTGTCTAGTTGTTCTGGTGTGCAGTGCTCTATAGCATTGTTTTGAGGGTAGGAGTTGGAACAGTTTATGTCCAGGATGTGAGGGGTCTGTAAATATTTTCACAGCCCTCTTTTTGACTTGTGCAGTATACAGGTCCTCGATTGAAGCAGGTTGGTAGCAATAGCTTTTTCTGCAAATCAAGCATATAGTCTCTTTATGTATTTTTTCTGGTAGAATGCCCAATAAAAATATTTCTGGTTTCATGTCAATATGCTGTTTTATCATTTTTTCCAACTAGGTATGTATTTTTGTCCAATATTTTTTGGCTTTGGGACATGTTCACCACATATGTAATATAAACCAGGTTTTTGATTACAGTTCAACTCTGAGCTTCTCTTCTTTGTAAGAAGCATGATCTGTGAACCATTATACACATAGACACACACACCATCAAGAACACAAGCAGTTCTAACCAGATAATATGCACAGCATAGTCTCCCTCACTGTCTATGACCTAGTGTGTATACCTTTCTTTACACTGGATGTTTCTAAAAGATATATCACATAGTAGTTTGAGTTCCTTTTCATGGAAACATGATTAGGATATTAGACTCTATGTAACAGTGAATCCCTGGATCATCTAAATTCTAAGACAAGTTGGAGAAATATTGCCTGGGTTCACAGAGGCACAAATTTCCTGGACTTTATTCATAATTCATTGTAAAGTGAGAATTGTAGAAACGGAGAGAATGAGAAAATTGTACAAAGCCATTGTTTTCCCCAACCAAGTACCTTTCAGGTGCAATGGGATTGTGGATACCCTAATTAATTTCAAGTGAGTGGCCATAGTGGCCAAGAATTCTGAGAGTTGCAAACACAGCATATCTGAAAGTCACTAGGTTGCAGAATTCAAGGTTATGTGCTGATATTGCATTGAGCTAAATACATTTAGTTTAGTACATTTGTTTCCTTTTTTCTTTTCCTTCAAACTAGGATTTCAAAATTGTCTGGTTTTTTTTTTTTAAAGAAGTTTCTTTTGCTGGAAACTCCATGAATACAAAAGTTGGAATTGGCTCAAGTCTCTTCAGTGACATAATTAGAAGGCTTTTGATATGCCAGATTGGCTGATCTCTGTTACTTCCCTCTGGTGCTGGGGAGTGTCAGCAAAAGGATTAGCCTGAAGCTACTTCCTGACACTCTGCTAAATCTCTCCTGCTTTGTTCTGCATCCAAATGATGGGAAAGAGAAAGGAAGAAGACAGCTAAAATAAGATATTGCAGCAAGCTTGGATCAGAACTCTCCAATTTGCCTTTGGTTTACATGGAGGGATCCCCTTTCTGCCGAAACTTATGCAGCAATTCACACCACTGAAATATATACTGTGAGCTAGAATAAAACTTTAGGGAGGGAACTGAATTTTGACCAGGAAGGAAGAAGTTGAATTCACTGCTCATTCACAAGACTTACTGGCTTAACCTGGAGTCGTTCTCCCCAAACATGGGCATATCTTATCTGTTGTGAAGCTAAAATGAAAGAGATAGGACACACAAGGAGCACTGTGGAGGAATGGCATAATCACCCAAATAAACTGGTTTGTATTTTTTGTAATTTTTACGTCTAAAAGTTTCCAACATCCCTAAGGGCAATAAAATTCATATATAAAAATAAAAAAGGGAGACAAGAAAAACAATTAATAAAACTACATCATAATATTTTAATATTTCTTACACATGGTAACATATTTACCTGTTGCAAGACAATTATGATTCCCTCATCTGAGTAAGGTATGAAATATTTTTCAGAAAACTATAACTTTAGCTTTCACAACACAGAAAAAAAAATTAATTTCTCAAGTGTGGCAACATGGCAAACATTTTGGCACCAGAACTACTATACCACAGTTTTAATTTTCCAGTGTTTAATGACACACATTCTAGTAGCAGTCAGCAGAAACCCAGATAGTTCCCTTTAAGCAATAGCCTTGTTTAGTGACCATTTACCGTTACGGCAGTGTTAAAAAAATAGCTTTTTGACCAATCTTCACATTTATCACCTAAATGTAAATCAAAAGAAAGCTGAAGTAAGATCATAAGTACAATTCAAGTTTCACTTAGTAACTGCTTCATTTAACAACCAAGTTGTTGGTCTCAATTATGATTGTTAAACCAGGACTATTCATACCACAAAATTTTTAGTACAAATATTTGCAATGGATCCTAAATGTATTTCAGCAAAACAAGTTGTGGACAAATATTAATTAAATGATTTATAACTTAACCAGTCTCCAAAACTACCTCTGGTCAGAAGTTATATTGATTAACAGTTGATTAAAACACAGTCCAAACAAACAAAAAAGCTGCATATACTATCTTTAGAGTTAGTTGTTCAGGAGTGAAATCAGAGATTCTGATGTGAGCAGGTATTCTGGGAATTGCAATTAAAACCATCTGAAAAATGTCATGGAAGAGCTGGAAATATTTGCAATGCCTGAGGTGAGAAATTAAATATACTTCTATATTAAATATATTCATATAGACATAAAACACTTAATTGCATATATTTTAAGCTACTGTTCTTTGGTACTACTGATTGCATAAACAGACCTTGGTACTTAAAACAGAATGTGTACTACTATTGGCTAAGCTATAAGCAGAAAACATTTAAAATATATATGGAAGGCAATTGTAAGAGATATTTGTTTGAATGGTTCATTCAAACAGTTCCAAATTAATTCTTGGTGGGGTTTTTTCTGTTAGGGATCAAAAAAGATCATATACCCAAATCACTCACCAATAACCACCCTTTGATATAAATGAAGGACACAGACTGGATCCATCTGCATCCTGAATTGCATACAGGAGGTGAATCCACCCCACCCATCCACCCCACCCCCAAAGCTTTGCTAGACATTTGAGATTCAGATATACAGGCTTTGACCATTTCCAAATTACCAAGACAATGTATCTTCATAGCATCATTTTGCCAATGCTGAAGCGATATACTCATTACTACTATTTTGACTTGCATAACTTTAGAACATACTACAAATTACTAAGATACTCTTCAACTTAACAACTATTCATTTAGTGATACAAAGTTACTGGAAAAAGTGATTTGGCCACTTTGCAATGGGCACATATTTATGACATTTGCAGTATCTTGGGGTAAGGTGGTTATCATTTGTGACTTTCCCAGTTAGCTTCTGATGAGCAAACAATGGGGAAAGCAACTGCAGTGATTTTATTTAACAACATCAAAATGTTTTAAAATTAGCCATGGCTCATTTAATTATTATTTTCTTTAGCAACAAAAATTCTGGCCTCAATTGTAGTCATAAGTTAAGGAGCACTACTGGGGAAATAACCATATGTCTCTAAAAATTAAATACATTTTTCCTTATTGTTCATAAGAGAAAAAATTGAGAGGGGAAAAGGAAGGTTGCTCTATGTTTCTAAGGCTCCAATGTTCATCCCTACCTGAAAATCCCTTTGGTTAAAAAAAATGATACAAATTCCTCAATGTCTACACCTATCCCTCTAAATTTTGAGAAAATCTATATTTCTCAAATAGGAACTTACCTGTTTACAAGCAAAAAGAGAGATGGGAAGGGAGAAACAACACCCTTTGCTCATAAAAAACTATCCTTCCATCAATATCATTGTGCTTGTTGTTTTAATATTCTGCACATTAAAATGTACTATTTCAAACATCAGTTAAGGAGATTGCATATACTGACACATTCTCAGTACTTTCTCATCATGATCTTGATCTCTTGGCCTCCACTTTTGAATCTAATCTCCAAAACAGAATGGAAATGTGTGAGGAATCCAATATTTATCTTCCCTTTTCTGTTTTTCAAAGAGAGCTGAGCCTACTCCATCTGCTGGGATCATCCCTGCTGCATGCCTTCTAGGTTTCTGTGATGTTTGATGCTTTCCTGCTTTGTGCTTAGCTGCCTTTTGTCAAGAGTATCAGCTGTAAATCACCCAGTTCCTGGCTAGAGTCCTGCCCATTGTTTACTGTTCATTGATAATCCGTGTATGAATGTCATGCTTTGCTGTGCACCTTTAATTTTCCAGGCCAAAACAAAGTAATAAAACTGTTCATAATCTCCTAGCTTTTCCAAAATCCAGAACTTGCATTAGCCATTCCATCCCTTTCTTTTTTAAAATGATGCTGCTTTGGAGAGATTCTTTGTAAAAGGTAGCAAGTCTTTATTAGTGGACCCTCTTCCCAACTGTTTTAAAGGACAGCATCTATTTTTCTTCTTTATCTTAATACAGAAGATGAGTCAGGCTGAAATGACAACAGAGAATATCATGATTAGCAAGAAGTTAGTAGGGGAAACTTTAAGATTTGGCAGATTTGTTTGAAGCTATCTCCATGCCTATCAAGGCAGTTTGTATTCTTTCTTGTGCTTGCTGAGTCTGTATTTTTGCTTAAAAAGAAAGTAAAAACACTTGGTCTCTTAGTATGGACCAGAGACACATTCAGAGTTAATGGGTAATGCTTGGCAGTGGGCAAAAACTGAAAGAACTGCAAATTTTAATGGTTATGACTCCCAGTACTTTCTACTTGTGAGATCATCCCTTCATTGCTTAGAATTAAACATCAGAACCATGTATCTGTTTATCAAAATTTCCCTGAGAACCTTCTCATACAGGGAAATATTTTCCTAAAGACTAATTACAAAATAGACCAGTGTCTCTAACAACTCTAGAGATTCTGTGGAGAATGGGAATGCAAAAGGAGAGACTGTAGCCTTTTCTCTGGGAGCAAAAGGGAGGAAGAAGAGAGAAAATAATGTTACGTTTTTGCTGTGAATGACACTGAGTCAGTTTCTTTCAACCAGTAGTATACAAATTTAATAAGTGAAAAAATAAGTAGACAAAGGTGCAAACAAAGGAAAACCTCTGAACAAAATCATGCTTAGGAACCTTGTTGCTGGTCTTAACATGAAATTGTGTGGAAGCTGCTTCCCAGGATGAGAAACTTTGAATGAACATTTCACAATAGTTAGGAGAATAAGTATTAACATGTCAAAATATAGCTTATGTAGTTGTATGTCAAGAACTACAACTTGAATCTGTCCAAGTGTTCATATTTGTTCATGTTGAGTTACCAGAATGGCCATTCCCTGTTGGAGTAAACAATGCACCGTTCTCATCTTTCTGTACTTTCAGTGTTAAGTGTGAGTCCTTTTCCTTCCTTCCTTCCTTCCTTTCCTCCTTCCTTCCTTCCTTCCTTCCTTCCTTCCTTCCTTCCTTCCTTCCTTCCTTCCTTCCTTCCTTCCTTCCTTCCTTCC